>BGPR01040833.1:0-13821 GCA_013235015.1 Araneus ventricosus | reverse complement strand
TCTTGAATGGTAATTTGTTTGTTGATTTGGGTGGAGTTCGGAGCTGATCTTAAAAGAACCGGTGATGGCCACTCAAACAGTGCGTGCAAATCACGCATCCAGAGTATTTTTGTTTCAATTGATGGGTATATAAACTTGGATCCCCTCACTGTCAGTATTATCAGTCGTACAGCTGACATCTCATCATCAAACATGATTGCTAAGGTAAGAAATCCTTATTCAGTAATTATTTGAAAAACCTATTACAACTTAATTGTAATTTCTTTGTATTTACTTATGATGGCGAAAGTGAAATTCTTCTTTTAAAGTAAAAGTTCTCGATATGTACTTTCATGGAATTTTTGTAGAAACTAATTTATGTTACTTCGCAAAAGTTTAAAAATTCGAGATAAAAATTAAAGTTTACTGCGAAATATTTATTCTCATAATAAAACAGGTAAGATTGAATAGTTAAAGAATTCAATTTTGCTTTTCTGGAATGTTGATGAACACTCAAAAAAAAGTTGCAAGTACATTAACTTATAACTTTTAAAAAAATCTTCGCTTTTCCTTGAAATGATAGTTTTCTTTAGATTTGGTAAACTTTACTTATAAGGAAGGACTCTCTCTGCAAAAGTAATATTACGAAGCATTACTTACATGTATGAGAAGTATAATTAGAGAAATTACAGAATCTGTCAAAGTATTAGACCTCGAAATTGCGACAAATATTAGCGATTCCAAAAAAAAAATTCGATGTAAAGCTGTCTCTGCGAAAAGGTCGTTGGGATTGAAGGGCGTAAGCTTACTCACATTACTTAACTTTGACTTTCTGTGACTAAAGTAGCTCAATGCGACTATTACCTCTATAGTCTATAGTGACAATTAGTCTTGTGTGACTCTATTTATGTAAAATTCTTCGTGATTTTCACCAAATTTGCAACTCGACTGTGACTAAACCGTAATTACAAATTCTAAAATTATTTTTGCAATTTTCAATGTCTACCTTTCTCTGTTAAATGTAACTACAACCAACTCTATGTTATTTGGTTGCGAATCTATAAGCGTTTAACTTTACCACGAAATTCGATGTAATTCAACAATTCTTGAGTAATATTTCGCGTGAATCTCAGATCGATGAACGAATTGCCTTAGTCTGCGTGCGCGCACATCTGTCGCTGTGACGGCATCAAAAAGTTTAGTGATTTTAACCAAATTTAAATCTCGACTGTGACTAAACCGTAATTCCAAGTTCTAAAATTCTTTTTGCAATCTTCAATGTCAACCTTTTTCTGTTAACTAAAACTAACTCCAACTTTCTGTGTTATGTGGTTAAGGAGCTATAAGCGTCATAATTTTTTCCTCTCCCGACACACCATTAGACCACTATGGATCGACATAAGTCTACGTCAAAACAACCATTTGTGGAATAATAGAGGAAGGATGACAAATATGGAATAGATGTACAATATGTCGATATATCCTCTACTAAGTGCTGCAACTTAGTAGGAACAATGCGAAATGGTTCCTATTGAACCGCTATTATGTTAACCCTCTGACTACTAAGAGTTCTCAAAATCTGAGTTCTGTTGTCTACGGAGGTTTGCTTACTAATTGATCCTTTTCTCCTCACTACGGGTACGAATGGCAGGCCTTTCATCTCTCCTTTAAGGATCCCTTTAATGACCACTTTAGATTAAATAAAAACTTTTCATATATTTATTACTTATTGTTTTTATTTACATTCGCTTGTTACCCATCCGAAGAAAATATTTAATAGTTTTATAGGTGTGCATCTCTATCTACTAATAACAAAAGAGAAAGTCTGTCTCTGTGTGTGTGTGTGTGTCTGTTGACGGTGTGCAGAACAGACCGTAGAACATAGAGCTACCAAATTTGGCGCAGATATACTTTGGATGCTGTAGATGCGCACCTCGGAGCCATTTTTTTCAAATTTTAATTAGAATTCTAATTAATTGCAAATCAAGCGAAATTTTGGCGTTTTTCCTTAATAACTTCCGAAAATATTACAGCACAAAACTCATTTTTACGCCATCTGAAAGTGCAAAAAATTACCTTTTCAATGATAGCAATTAAGTTGCCGTACAATTTTTTCTCTAATTTTGATAACCTTTTAAAAATATTTTTTGGCTTAATTTACAAAATACTTTTCATTGTTGCAACGCATTTCAGACCGTTTGCATTCTTTAAATAAATATTTAATTCCGTGTTTCTCTTTCATTGTTGAAAGCTAAGGAATTGCATATTTTGGAAGAGGAATAGGAAAGTGAAGATGGCGCTGACAACTTGCATTTAGATGTTGCATGGCACGGTCAATTATTTGACTCCTTTAGGGACATTTATGTAGACAATGAAAAGAACAGGTGCAAGGCCACTGAAAAAACATGGGTTAAATATTTACTACAATTTGCTTACGTTGTTAAGGGAACCATGAATATAAAATGATGCAAGATTCAATTGAAATCATATTCCCGGAGAATAAACTGGTCGCCGAAGGCGGCTAGTATTAAATAAAAATAATAAAAACTATTGCGAAATTTAGAGAAAAAATTGCTCGATAATCTAACTATAAAAAATAAGAAGAGATTTTTTAACATTTTAAAATTCCGTAAGAATTGTTCTTAACAGATAATAGATTCCGTTGTTATTGCTAAAAGATATCAAAATTATAAAACCTTAAAGCAAGTGAAAAAGTTGTTTTTGGATGTTTTTTGGTGATAATGTAGAGCCTTTGATTACATAACACAGAGACAACATCTATTTGACCACTTGCTATAATTAATTTCTTCTGTGAGTGTGTGCAAGAAAATTAAGGGGAGAAACTCTCAAATTTTTTAGAAAGCAATAAAATCGCAAAAATGGTTCGATTCCATTTTCAATTTAATATCTGATTATCTGATTATGTGATTATATTATGATCTGATTATATGATTATTGATTATGTGATTATACTATGATCTGATTATATGATTATCTGATTATGTAATTATATTATGATCTGATTATAAGATTATTTCAATAATTGATTATCAGAATGCATTTCTCAAAATGATCGTAATGGTTCCATTCAGATTTAAACTTAGAAAATTTGGCATTGAATATCGAAGAATCGATTGAAGTGAGATTTTAAAGTAGTTTTATGTCATTCAATACACTCCTACTGTCAATTCAAATTAAGCTTATATAAATTTTAAAATAATAATTCTAATCTGGACAGATTATCAAAAATAAAAGAAATTTTTAAAGAATGGAGAAAAATTATATTTATATTTTATTTAAAAATTCAGTACGAAAATAGGTACTTATTGTAAACATGCATTTAAAGTTAAAATATTATTGGAATTGAAGAAAACGTCGATATATATTGTTGAATGCTGTAGAATACTATTGTAATGGATTGACTTTATTGGTGACATATTTTATCTGAATCAAAAGCTTGCAAAATCTAAAATTTGAAATAGATTAGCTTTCCGCTGATATAATATTAGTTAACTTTATGACTTAATGCCTAATTCAGCCATATTTGCTTTCTTTTAAAGAATAATTTTTATAAAAGCTTTGGAAAATCCTTGCACATTCACCACAATAATTCTACATATTTAAAAAAGATGATTATTTTTTGGATAATTCAGATAGTTTGTTTTCCATACCAAAAACACTGTTTGTAAAATACGATGTAATTTTTTTGCAACCTCTGTAATAGTATTGTTTGATTTTTGCAATGGATCAGCATATGTGTATTTTAGAGAAAAAATCACATTTAGAACTAAATAATTTAGAGTAAATTAATCATATTTTGTTGATTAAAGAAAATTTGCCTTCCAAAATTTACTAAGCAGCATGACAACGGAAATAAATTTACAATCATTCTTACAAATTAATCGTGCATGATGCATTTAATAATTTTTTAAAATTTTAAATTTATTTTGGGGGGTCTTTTATGGGTTTAGTAAATAAATTAGTGTACAGTTATTCATTTTAGGTTTACGTTACACACAGACTATTTACACAAATAATTTCAAAAATATAACAAGCATAAAGAAGAGAATTGTTCATGGAACGCAGCGCGCTCTATCGCGTGATGTGAACTGACGTTCAAAAGCTTGACAGGTCACTGTCTCGGACGTCAGTTACAGTCAGTTATAGCCTAACGTTACAAGAGAGACTACAATTTGTCTTTTTTTAGGTTGCTCTTTTTCTCGTTGCTGTTGCAGTCATCGATGCTGCCGTGGTGGCTCCCGGACTCTTGAATGCCGGAATCCTGACGCCTGGAGCTGTCATTCAATCTGTCGTTGCCATTCCCGGGGCCGTCAGCACTGACAGCAGGATCATCGGCACTGGATTGGTTGGAGCATCACCCCTTCTCCTCAATGGCGGAATTATTGGTCTGAATGGAGGAATTCTCGCTCCAGGTGCTATCTGGAAGAAATAAATCTATCATAAAGCATTCCCTTCATATCCGATGACGACTATGATTGGTTCCTATGACGACTACGATTGGTTCCGATGACGACGATGATTGGTTCCGATGACTTAATGTGATGGGCGCATCTTAATAAATTTACATTTTAAAATAAAAAAGTTAAATTCTAAGTAATGGATTTAACAGTGTCTAAATTTATATGTGTAGAAGATTATGTGTTCTGGAAATCAAATTACTTTCAATAAAAAGTGAAATTGCTTTATAAGTCTGGAATTTTTATTTTAGCTACTGCACAATATAAAGAATAGTATCTATTAATATATTTAAACTATTTACGATATTCCATTAGTAATTATAGGTATATATTACGAATAGAAAGCTGATTTGAGCAAGATAGGTGGATTTATTCGTGAAGTAAATCTGAAGTTATCTGTGTTTTTTCTCTACATAAAATGAAAAACTTAATTTATTGAAGCAAAACTGAAACCAAATAAAATTAAACCAAAAAAACAATTAACAATTCGTAATGAATAATAGTAAATATATCACATAACTGGAATATCAGAAGAGAATCTGCATTTTTGCTTCGAATTTATTCTATAGGCTTTCAAACCGAAGTGGCAACCTAGTTTCTGTTTTTAAGGCATTCATTGCAAATAATTTCAAATCTTGTTGAAATACCTCATATTATTTTTATTTCAAGAAAAATGAAGAGTAGAAATTTGAACACATTCTATTTCTTAAAGTGAGTTTTTAATCTCAATCTCCAAAGAAAATCCCTAAATATATGAAGACTATATAAAAAGATAGACTTAACAATCGTCATCATGCAAACATATTTTTTATTATATAGTTTTTTCAACTAAAATATTACTTAAATCATAGTTTCCTTTTGTTCAATAATACGAATAGAGAAATATCTTATATAATATCTCGAATCGATATCAGAATTGATTATCGAATCCTAGTAAAATAATCAGTCATGTCTTGAATCAGAGAGGCATACATTTGAAAAACTAACTCGTTCCTCGTCTCTACATGCATATTCTAAAACATTTTATGGCAATGCTAAAACTATTCATAATTTGTTTCTAAGGCATTGGAAGATTATTTTATTAATTCTAGTGTGAGATAAATTTTATTCTGATAATCTTCCAATTGTGTGCAAAAAAGAGACATTTTTTTATTAAGCCTCTTACCATTAATATCATATTTTAAAATCTTCAGAAATATGGCAGTTTTATCTTAGTAATAAAAAGTAAATTGTAGTAATCTCTTCTGCTTGATGTATCCTGAACAGAAAACAATAGTCATTGAAATATTAAATGATGTAAGTTCAAAAATAAAACAAAGAAAGGAGTAATGAAAAATTAATAACGAAAGTACGAAAAGGTGAAATGAAATGCAGTTTGAGGAAAAAGAATTTTATTCGTTTTATTTTTGAGAGTACAAATCATAGACCAAATACGATAAAAAAGAGGTTACTTCAGTTTTAAAAAATGGAAGAAATATTGTTATACTTTTATAACTTAGTGGATTATCATTGTGCTTTCTTCTGTCAAGATGTTTTCATCGTTTCAACTTTCTTCAACATTTTCTTGGCTTCTATTCTAAATTTTTTGGAAAAAATGAAAAAAAAAACCATATTTTGAATTTACTTTCTTTTGGTTTTAAAAATTCACTGTATGGTGCTAAACACATCTGAAAGTCTTTCTTAGGGCTTTGTGCTGCTTACTATGAAAAATTCCATAAATGAAATATGGCTGTAACTGTTCAAATAAGTCTAGATCTTTCTTTACGACTTCTTATTTTTCATTTTTACTGGTGATGTCGTCCCTGAAATATAATGGTATATTCTTGTCACTTCCATTAAATTGATTTGCCAGTTAATTATTATGTCAGTAATTATTGGATACTTTTAATAGTGATATCGTCACAGCCTTCCTTTCCTAGAGATCTTTCCTACTCTATTATCTACGCATTCTGGTCGCTAGGTTAAGTTCTCACTTTGACTGAAATTGTTGTTTTGAATTCATTCCGTCATGTTTCATTGATTCCGTCATTCATTCCGTCATGTTTCATTGATTCCGTCATTCATTCCGTCATGTTTCATTCATTCCGTCATGTTTCATTGATTCCGTCATTCATTCCGTCATATTTCATTGATTCCGCCATGTTTCATTGATTCCGGCACTCATTCCGTCATGTCAACTGGATAATATTTCATGCCCTAATTTGAGTGAAATCATGTTCTTGAAATCTGTGTTGTACGAGAGTTTTCCTCATTTCTCTAAATATTTTATAGAACTGATAGAAGTTACATAGGTTTCATTTGGAGGCAGCATTCCATAAACTAGGAAATACAAAGAGTAATTACAAAATAACCCTAATTTGAAGGGTTATATTTACAAAATGTAGAAAAGTTACAAATTTCATTGATTAAGCACTTTAAAATTAACACTGTGAAGCTACAATTAGCATAAGTTAATAAATGCTATACATATTTACACCAGAAAACCTAACCAATATCTACTAGGCATTCAAACTCATCTACACTCTTTGCATCGAGTTCTCCATTACCTAATGTAACCATACGCCCAGTTTTGAGCAGGACAGTCTCGTTTATTGGTAGTCTGTCCAGTTGTCCACAAGCAAAGCCAAATGTCCCGTTTTCAGAAAAAGAGAAACCCGCGATAACAATTTCAAACAAGAAGTTGCCAAAAATCAAAAAATCCGACGGCAATGTCTAGTATCCCAGCGATGACGGAGCATGCGCTATACTTATCACACACATGTAAGTTGGTCAGAAGCCTGCTATCTCGCACTTTGTTCAAACTTAACATAACATTAACTAACTTATACATTACACCACATGAAGTGACAGAATGAAACACTGGGAATATTCTAAGCGAAAGTCGTTGGGTGGAACTGTTCAAACATTTTCACGACAATAATTTAAATCATACGAACTTCCCGGCATTAATTCACCTGTGGAAAGGCTTTTTATCCTTATGAATAAGTTGTGGATGGAGCTAGAAAATACAGTTTCAAGTCGCAATTTATAAACCATTGTTACTTACCGAAGTTAATTTTAAGAAATCTTGCCAAGAAGTTCATTCTTTTTCATAATTTACACCAAATATACTGAAGCAAAAATGTGTTCCTCAGAATCAAAATTAAAGAACGTCCCGTTTTGAGGGGAAAGTATTTGGTCACTTTAGCCATTATTGGATGAAGTTTGTACCATTTGCAAGCGCCAAGCAGCCGAAGTACGAGCTACAAAAGGTAGCGTTCATCGCTGGCTCAAGGCGATGATCTCAAAAAGCGCAAGAGATAATTACGATGTTTTTGACAAGGAATGTAGTTCGCTTTTAAGAACTTGAACGGTAGACCATCATTCAAAAACGACGGAATTACATTTGTGATATTAAATGTTTGTAAATATTTCATATACAATAAAACCCTGGTTAATCGAACTCGGGTTATACGAAAGGCCTCTGAAGTCGCAAATCCAAAAAACACATACTGAAATACTCAGGAATAATCGCGAAGGCGAAGCGTGCTGGCTAGCAGAGAGGTGAACACCGATCTAAAAACATTATTTTAACTTTACTAAAGAATTTAAGTGTAGCCTACCAAGAGAGTTTTGAATTCGTTTTATACTCAAAGCATTTCGGAATTACATACTGTGATTAGATACAAAATGGTAATAGATGTTCGTGGCTTAACCGAAAAAATCGTTATCCGAAACGGCTTTCCCCCTCTTTAGTTCGGTTAACCAGAGGTGAACTGTATTTTCTAAATTCCGGTTATTGAAATTATTTTGGAGGTTAATGTCTTCTATATTGGAAAATCAAGTTTAGTTTAGTTATATTAACGTCCCTTTTTGAAGCAACACGAGGGCTATTTTGGGACGAACCTCGTCATTTTCAAACTCGATCAGATGGCGAGGAAGACACCTGAGATGGCCTACCCTTCTTGAAACTTCCACACCACACCAACTTTCAATTAAATATGCTGTTATTTGCATTGTCTCCTTGGCCGCGTGAGCCCTTGTAATGTGAAGCTTCTATATATGTCAATATGTATTTAATTTCCACCCATGTTGCGGGGTGTAGTATGTATATATGAGGAAAAACTTTTAATAAATGCGAGTGCGTACTCCTGCTGCTGCTGGTCAGTTCTCTTCCCCTCCGACTCTTTAATACCTTAAACCCAGTAGGGTAGGCTGGGTCGGGGTGGGTTGTATAACACCACACCAACGGGAGGACGTTTGGCCCCCTACGTATGATTTAACGTGGAACAGGCCAAAAACACGACGGATCTTCAGTGGAAGCGGGTTTCGACCCTGGAACCCTCTGGCCCCAAAGCCGAGACCTTACCGCTAGGCCACCGCGACAACATTTTCCCTTTGAAGATTTGTGTTTCGCGGCCTTTATATTGTGAAATCAAACTCTACGGTCAAGTACCAACCATATGAACGAACCAACTGTCGTAACTTCTAAGTTAGTTTCAACACATTTGTAATCTAAATTACATTTTCAACACTTTCCACACCACTGTTGAGGAATTCGCTGTTCTGGATAGGCTAATAGTATTGATTTTCTCAGACTGCCAACTAACATGAGCCTGATCTACTACTCATTCTCTACAGACACACCTACCTAGCATACTAGAACATCTATCTTTGTAAATGTTTACTTTTTCACTAAAATGACGGTATCAACGTACAATTGTTCACCTATCGAGAGGTTGAATTTCGCATTTGCGACAGAATGCTCCGTGAAATGTCCTCTTAACCGGTTCACTTTTTTCCTTGAATTACTTAAAACGACTTCTACTGCGCAATTGCAGTCTTGACTAGAACTAAACATTCCCATTACAATAAAGAACGCTTGAATGGGATATTTATCGTCAAACAAATGAAAAGTCAGAAAATTCTTCTCTCAATGATATGCAGAATGGTAGTCTAATGTTATTTGTTTGCGAATATGGAATTTATTTGGATATATTTTTGGAGTCACCCTGATTTTGATTATTGAAAATAAATTATTTTTTAGGATTCTGAAGCATATTGTGCAAACTGCTTTGAATCTTCAATTTTCAACTATAAATAAACCACTCTGTCTAGTTGTTGAATTTCAGTGATTAGATTATTGATAAAAATACTTCTTGAAATTGTAATAAGTTGATGATCCGGCGTTGTTCAGGATCCATATTTTTTCATATGCCCCCCTTTTTTTCAATAAATATTGTCACTAACTTTCCTCAACAAGAGTAAATATTCTTTCAAATCTGGTCTTTTTATTGCCTTTTAACAGTATGGTTTGAAAGAAAACTCGAGAAGTTTGAAAAACAACATTTATTTTAAACTTTTAAACAATAAACCGTATATGTACAGAATTAAACCCGCATTGCCGAAAGTATAAAACCAACAAATCGTATTGTCGATCAAATTATCGACAGCTTATGGCATCACCGATGCGAAATGTATACTGGGAAGGCAACACGTGACCTTGAAAAAGAAGAACGGATTCAACGAGCGAAAATCTTTTAACACTTCAGGAAATAATTAATGAAAACTCAACGAAAAAAGATATTTTTACCGTTCTTATTTTAAATCATTGAGAAATGTCCCAGTTATTGCCTTAAAAAATTTGAAAAAGACAACAAAATTAGAACATCAGATGCAGGAAATTTAAATTTATGACTTAAATCTTTTTTGGAAAAACTGAAATATTTAAAAAAATTGCTAAAAATCAGGAAAATTCCGTAAAAGCTTCAAATTACTTTTATTAGAATTTGGAAAATTTGCGCTTTACAATGATATAAAATTAAGGTTCTGTTACAATGAGAATAAATGCAAAAAAATTGTGAAAATAGATAAAACAAAACACCCCAATTTACCACTTAAAATTAAATAAATAAGAACCTAATTCGAATTTTAAAATAACTTTTACGGCGTTAGCTCCTTCTTGTGCTATTCCATCGTTGCGCCAAATTTGGTCGCCGTAAGTGTGGGGTGCATAGAGAACAAAAAAACCCGAACATACAAATTTTTCTCTTTTATATATGGATTAATATGTCAGAAAATTCATTTAAGCCTCATTCAAATTCCCACTTTTAATATAAAAGTTTTGCTATGAAAAGAGTGTATTTTAAATTAGTATTACAGCAATTTCATTTTTCTCATAATCTCAAACAGTCCATAACAAAAGCAACGTTAGTTTATGTGGTTCGTTTAGAAGTGATTCAGCAGTTTCAGAATTAAGAAAAGGGTTTAATTTCATCACTATCGCTAGCTACTATCAGTCATATGTTCTTTATTTATAAATTTCTAAAATAACAAATTTCAATGTTTGAAGGGCTTGAATTTTCAAACTTTCAAAGATATTCTTGAAACTTTTTCACTACGAAATATAATATTTAACATTTTAGTTTTGTTTTATCTCTTAATGGTGAGTTTTATACTATTTTTATTGCTTAAATTATATTTTAAATATAGAATTGATTAAATACAAGTATCAATGAATCATTGATGATAAGCTCGAAATAGTTAAGAGGAAGGAACGAAGATGATGGGAAGTATGGGTAAACACGTATTTGATACCAAACCAATGTTTGATTTTTGATTTGTTTTATCAAATCAACGTTACACTTTTGAATAGTATGAACTCCGATAAATTTTACATGTAAACCGCTTACTAACTTCTTATTTACTTAAGACTTCCGAAGAAGTAAACTGATGAACAAGTTATTCAGTTGAAAAAGTTTTAAATAGAATACATATAGAAATATTTGTTATGAAAATTTTAGAACAATTATTATGACTTATTTTAGAATGCAAGTATTTAAATTTTTTATCCAATCGCTAGCTAGTTAAAAATTAGATGAATATATGCGATACGTTTCTTGTAATACAGTCAGTATCTGCTTACTTAATAACTATAAAAGTATGATAATTTCTTCTGTAAAGGATTTTTCAAAGGTATTCTATTATAAAATATGTGTTTTCAGAAAAGAGTATTCTTTGTTATTTATTTAGTATTGGGAAATCAAGAAACGACAACTTTCACCACTAATTTTCAATTTTTTTAATTTTTTCTACATTTAAAATAACGAATATTTGATTCCACTTTTACTTTTGTACCGAGTTTTATTCTCAACTTCCACGTACCTTTAATACAGTTTGCAAATACGACTTTTCTTGTTTATTGCAAAGGCTTGCAATAACATATAATTAAAAGAATTATTTAATTTTAATTTATTCTAACTGAATGAAGTTAAAGTGGTAATTGTCATCCCAAAAACTCATACTTGGTAAATGTCATTATTCGTGAAAGGTTAGGTGAAAACACTCCCGATTTGTTTCTCTTGAAAGTGATTTTACGAATTTTTATCAATTATAACCTAAAATAAAACAATGCAAAGAACGTGGAAAGCAAATTAAAAACAACTGATACAAAATACGGCAATTTTTAGCACTTGTTTTTATTTGTTCAAATGCTATTTACATGAATGACTAAGCACAGGAAGCTTATTACAATTCGTAATACCCAACATCAGAACGCCGCTAGCACCCAGCAAATTGTTTTGATTTTGTTTTCCCCTGGTCAGTGTCCATTTGATTCCAGTACCATTTATTTTGTCCGAGATCAGGAGTATCTAAAATGAAATAAACAAAACATTGAATGAAATTTTGAAAAATAACACTATCTTCATTTAGAGTTATATATTGAGCCTTTACAAAACATTTATTCAATAACACAATACAAAATATATAAGTTGACAAAGAATGCATTTTCATTTTATTATAACTTTCAGACTTATGAAAGGTATTAATTCCTTCTTGATTACATTTAAGTCAATTTGAACACATTAATGTTATCAATACAGTTTGAAACTTGTAAATTAAACTTAGCATTGTGAAAGTGATATAGAAATTTACATTTAGCTATTTAATTAAAAATAATTTTTTCAATTTTAAAATCAATTCCGATAGGATTGAACTTTATTAAACTATCAGGAATACATTCTTTTAGATAAATGATATGATCAACGAATTCAAGCGTTTATTTTGAAAGCAAATAAAAGACAGGGTAAGACTGGAAAAAGAATTATATGTTGATCATGAATATAAAAAATTGTTATATCATACCATGTAGCTTCAAAATATTGTTGTTAACGCCATGTTAAATACTGCAAATCATCTCAGTGTTACCCTCTATATATGTTCAATTAATAGTTGCAGAAATTGCAGTGCATGAGCATTTGATTGTATAGTTGTAAATGAAGAAATATAACCTTCACCATTGATGCACCAATAACTATTAAAAAAACTATGTCTGTGAATGAAAAACAGACGATCTGTTAAAAGTTAAAGAATAACTGGTATAGCAACACATCGTAAAGTTGTGCAGTAAAGCAGTAGAAACAGCAAGTGTTAGGTTGCATTTGAATTTCCACAACACGACAAAAGAATTGGCTTATAAGATAAATTCACCTGCTGCTCTACTCAGAAGATAGTCTTGCTGATACCGGGAGCATAAAGTCCAGCTCCATGTCCAACAATGCTGCTGTAGGCGGAGATGCCTGGGGCTGCAAGGGGAGTGAGTGGCAGCCAGGGCTGGGGCACCACAACTGGTGCTACTGGGGCTACTGGGGGAGCGTAAGGACTAACGATGGCGGCTGAAGCTGGGGCGCTGAGGGCGGTTCCAGTCTGCTGGTCTTGACGGAAGTCTCTGAACCCTGCAGCATCGGCGACGTAGTCGACTCCTTCGTGCCCAGGTCCGTCGGCGTCGGTGATGGTGTAGCTTCCCTGCTTGTTTCCGGCGGCACTCGATTCTGCCTCTGGCATTGTTGGCAGTGCCGTAGTTAAAAGGTAGTTGCCGACCCCTTGAAAAATATAAACAGGACGCTTAACTATACATTTTTTCGATCAAATTCTTTTCATTACAAATTACTAACAGTGAAAGAATATTTGAAAACAAGCTAAGAAACAGAATTATTAAATAAAAGATAATAGTTATTTAATGTCTTAATTTTTAACAAAAAATTGAATTTTGAGATAGTAAGAACAAATATGTACTTCATTAATCATAATAATCATATTTTATTTTAAGCTCTTTTAAGATAAAAAAATAATTTTATCTGTCTGAAAGGAATTTATTGCGCTTCAATTATTATCCGAAAGGAATCTCTATGCGCTACTAGTGGTGAAATGGTATCCAAAAGACAATCCAGGATACTATAGATTCCATAATGTGAATTCAATATGCTGACAATTTTTTCTTCTAAACAAACCTATTAGATATAGAGATTTATTGCCAACTGGTATTATGAAGCTGATGTGTTAAATTCAGAATTTCATAGCAATATGTAACTGAACGAAGTAACAG
>BGPR01040832.1:0-13822 GCA_013235015.1 Araneus ventricosus | reverse complement strand
AAAACAGAGACAAAGATAATTATCTCTTTATTGTGCTATCTTTGCAGGAAGCTTGTTTTGAAAACTTGCAGCAAGTTTGATTTGCAAAGGAGGTGGCGCTATTTGTCACATCGAACTTGCAGCAAATGCGTTGCAAGCGAGGGTGGCGCTAGTTGTCACAACGAACTTGCTACAAGTTCGATTCAAGTTTGACGCGTCAAATTTTACCATGACAAGTCAAAATCAAACGTGCTGCAAACTTACGTGCTATCTGGGAAGCTAATGGCATGTTTGGATTTTTCGATTAAAACGGGTGGAAAAAAACAGTCTTGGGTCAAATGGATGGAATGGACTACAGATGAATTGCCGGCTTTAAGCAGGCCATTCACATATCTTCCAAAGTAAAATTTTTGGAACACGGGAAGTTAAAAACAATCGTCAAGGTCAAAAACCTATGAAAGTTGGAAGAAATTATTCGAAACGATGGAATTCAAACGAACTCAAAATCCAAGCCTTCATGCGCAAACTCCAATTTTAGACCCCGATGCGAGGCTAGCGGCACATCAAAGAGCCTGCCTAGATTGAGACCTCGCGACGAGGCTAGAAAATCGGAAATCCGCCGCAGTAGGGTGGAGGAATAGGGGTGATCGAAGAACTACGGTAGCGCACTTTGGAGCCTACGTGAATGATGTGAGTAATTTTTCGATTAAAATGGGTGGTGAAAAACGGCGATAGGACAAATGGCATAGCTAGCCTACAACTGAATGCCCAGCTTTAGCAGCAATCTTGCTTTTCGGCTATGGCGACTTGGCATGCTTTGGCGACTTGGCATGCTTTGGCGATTTGGCATCCTTTGGCAATATGAAGGGGTAACAACTAGTGGATTTCAACCAAATGGAATTTTTGATAAACGACTTTTTGCATTTTCAATGACAATATGTAGTAAGTAGACGCTCGGGTCACCTATGAAAACTAAGAAAAAAAGTTGTTTAATCCTTAAATGCCCGATTTTCTAAAAATTGATTTAAAAATGTTTTTGACTTGCATTTCTTGAATAAAACATGGGAAAAGCACTTTTAAAAACCCTATTTTGTTTTATGGCTTACGGATAAAAAACAGTCTGTTACCAATCGAAAACACTGGTCTCCAGCTGAGACAAAATTCCTTTGATAAAATTCTATAATATTAAACACATATTAAATTTAGGAACTAAGAATACGAAGACGGGAATTTCATTCAACATTCTAGAATAAAATAGAGCTTAGAAACAATCAACTAGAAAAATTAGAAAAATTTTTAAAAAGAATCTTAACTTATACTTTAGGCATGAACATCAAAAAACCAAGAAAATTAATTTTATTTATAAACACTAAAAGTTATAGAATAAAATTTAGAAAAAAATATAAATAAAATATTGTAGAGGGACGAGACTCATGTTTATATGGATTGCCGCTGTTGAAGAATTAATTCAATTTCAGGAACCATTTTTATTAGATGGCTAAGTTCCACGACACAGTATATTAAAAGGTACAAGACGCAAGACAGAGAACAATAACACAAGACAGGTACACAGAAGACAAAGAGAGAGGCATCATGGGAAAAACCCGGATGGCTCTAGTAGCGCCACCTACCATAAAAAGGAGAAGGCAGTGAATTGTAACCTCTACAATATGGTGTTTCTCAAGCGTACAAACGAAGCAAAAAAGACGCAGCTGAAAAACATCAATTTGTTTTTTATTTTTTCATCAGCACTCGGGCTGCCATCAATATGTTGTAAATTGATTTGATAAAAATTTCAGAATGTATCGCATTGGCAACAACAGGCAGTAGAGCCTCAGTATTCTCAAGATTTTAGAAGACAAAATTGGGTATGTTGCCTAAAGGTATTGGGCATTTAAGGGTTCAAATAAAAGTATTATTTTGAAAGTATAAATGTATCCGTCATTATACAAAATTGCATAGAGCGAAATAATGAAAAGGAAATCCGACTTAATAATCATAAAGAATTTAAAGTCATTTTTTAATTGTCTTATGAATCACGATTTAATAACGCTTGAATTTCATTAATCATCAAGTTAATCTCTTTGCAGAAACGTACAATGTAGATTCACTAAGACAGATGTATAAAAGTTTCAGACATGACGCATTTCCGCGGAAACGAGAATTTTTGCTTTTTCGGCATCGAATTTAATCATTCTTGGGATCGATGCATAAACTTTTTGTTAATGTAGTGGTGGGGAGTTGCTCACGCAACAGGGTTGCCAGATCAAATAGCAAAGTAAGGCCAAACCTTCTTAAAAATAAGGCCAAATTTGACAAACTGATTGACGGCTTCATTTGTTATAAGAAAAAAGGCTATCCTTCATGAAAACAAATCCCATTTGATCGGGATATGTGCAATGCTCTAGTATTAAACTAAAATTTAAGTGAAAAAAATTAAAACATCCTTGTTCTATTCAAGAGCTGTTTCGTTCGGCAGCTCCCTATATATAATTTGAAGTGTAATGTCAAAAATTTATTTAAAAATATTTAATAATCAATTAGAATTAATTAATTTAAGTAAATAAGTTATAAAAAATTGGTCTAAAAGTCATTACCGAAAATAAAGCCAAAAAAAGGCCAAAAATGAATCTAAGGCGAAAGGAAAATTCCTAAGGCTAAGTGCTTTGAAAAAAGGCTAAATTTCCAGAATTTGGCCTTAAAAAGGCCAATATGGCAACCCTGGCACGCAAACAAAAACTGCGCGCTATGTTCAAATTTTGTGCACGGCTCCAAGGCGAAAGAATATCGAATTCGTAGAATATTGCGTAAATCCTGCCGAAAGAGATGTAACGGCGTTTTGCCGCGCTTTTGGTCAAAGTTTAGCATTGGGAGGAATGCCTGAAGGATGTATTTTTTTCGTTTCGACCAATCGTCTTTCGTCTCATCCACTCAGAATTCATTCCGAATTGTGACTGGATGAAACAAAATCATCCATGAATTTCTTCCGATCCGAATTTCTTGAGAAACCAGCGGGAGTGGTCTCCCTAAACTTTCTCGTATACTTCCCAAAAAGGTGTAATTTTCCGTCTACCTAAGGTTTCCATTTGTGCCGTATATTATTTGTCCCGTTTGCTTCCTAAACTCTGAGGTATTATAATTTTAAAATGACCTGCGCTCATTTTTATGATTTGTGTAAAAGGGAAATGATAACAATTAAAAAAAAATTGCGGAAGTTCTCAATTTTTACTCGCGCTGAGGTACAAAACTTTATCTAAAGTTTTTGGGAACGAAATCTTACTACATTTATCAAGCAAGATTTCACCATACCATCCATCTGGAGAATGTCCAGAACGAACTTTCGGATTCAGGGGGTTGCCATAATTTCCGAAGCTACAATTTCCTTCGCCAAGGTCAAATGCCAACTATGCTAACTTGAGTAAAATAAGCGAAACGCTCGCCAACACACAGTCGCAATATGCATTTTGAACCAAATATGCAATTTGGACAACTTTTTTTTCAACGGATTGAAACGAGATTTGAGCACAGATCTATAATTAATATCAGCAAACGTCATACCAATTTTTATTTATCTAAGCCAAAGGGTTTAGGAGATATAATTTTTACAAGTATGCGATTATACAGACCGACAGACAGTCAACCCTTTAACGGATTTGGCCCAAAATTTTATACGGACCTACATTCATGATGATAAAACTGTGTACCAAATTTTATCCTTCTAGCTATGCAAGTTGTTGAATATGTATTGTTCACATGAACACGGACAGACGGACATCCCGTAGACGGATTTTGTCCAAAATTTGTTAGAAATCTACAAATTATGTATCAAGACCACATACTAAATTTCATCCCCGTATGTCTAATAGTTTTCGAGTTATCGTGTTCACAGACATACAGACAGAAATAATTCCAAAATTGAGTTTTTCGGCATCAGGGAGGTCTAAAACGTGGATATTCGTCAAAATCTCGAGTTTGAATTTTTTGACGAATACAATACTTTCTCTTTGTATACTTCGTATACGAGAAAGTAAAAAAAAAAAATCGCTAACTCTTCGTGAAGGAAACCATTTTATTTTCGCGCTCTTTTTAACATTCATTTCTTCGTTTTTGTTAGTTATTTCGATTTCATTTTTGTTAGTTTTCGTTCCCTAACGTTTGTTTATCAACAGGTTTGCGACTATCGTTTCCCATAGTCCGAAATTGCGGGACATTGAAAAAAATTAAAAGAACAAATTCCGGTGTGACTGGCTAGAAAAAAAAATTAACTTAAAACTTGGTGAAAAGGAAACTGATGTATCTGTTTAGAAAGTATGAAAAAGGTTGATGTCAGTGGAAAAAGTGTTGTGCATTCTTTGTAATGACTTTAATTATTATGGTTCAATAGCTGACCATGTAAAAGTAAATAAGGGCACAGATACGGTTTTCACGAAAAATCCGAACTATTATCCACCAAGCAAATTCTTTCCGAGCCGATCATCAGCTTAAGCAGCAGAAACAAATCTTACTCCTGTGCAAATAAAATGTTCCTCTGTGTGACAGAATTTCAAATGCCGAGACCCTAATTTTGGGTGTTATTGCAGGATATAACTTGCCATTTTCAATGGCGCCAGTTCTGGTAAATGTTAGCAAGGCCTTAGCTGAAGATAAAATAGCTCTAAATCATTTATCATTCAGTAGAAAAATTGTGCATCCTACAAAAATAAATTTGGTAGGAAATTTTTGCAAGACACTTTGAAAAATTTAAAAACTATAAAATTTTCGTTGAATTTAGATGAAGCTACAAGCGATAATAATATGAGAGTGCTTTCAATATTGGCGAGTTATTTTTCCCCTTCTGTAAATAGAGTTGTGGTGGAACATCTGGTTTCTTTAAATGTTGTAATTGTAAGTTCGGAAAATATTTTTAAAGACATTTCAGAATTTTTTGAAAGCAACAAAATGCCTTGGGAAAATCTTAAGTCGATTTTAATGGACTCTTACATATTTATGAGGGGGACAAAGAGTGGTGTTGAAACAAGAATTAGGAAAGAAAAGGACCCTCATTTGTTGGATATTGATGGTGATTCATGCCATCGTATCCACAATGCCAGCAAGAACTTTTGTTCGCCTTTTGACTGCTGGTGTAGTGTTTGGCTACCGTTGGCGATGGTTGAGCGGATGCTTGGCGCAATTCCTTGCTAGTCTAAGGGTTGCTTTCTGTAAACGAGTGAGTTGGAGTGGCGACTATTTAGGCCTAGTTGTGGGTCGTTTTTATTTTTGAATAGCTCTGGCTTTTAAGGTGCAACGTACCGCACTGTAACTTTTATGTGTGTTGTTTGTCTTGTGTGTATCTAAGTCTGAATAGATTTTTCTCTCTAAAATCTGGTGTTTTTTATTTCGAAAAGACAGCAACACTACAACACGCTCCAGTGGCGAATCCAGGATTCGGGTCTGGGCGGGGGGGGGGGGGAATGGTGTAACGAAGTGACGAATGTCAAACCTCATGGCTTATATAAGCCAACACACTTTCACTTTACAGGCTTTCCTCTCCTGACTATAAGAATAATAAAGAACACTACAATATTTTCGATAATTTAATAAAAAATTCAATGAAATAACTAGCCAAAAAATGTTTTCGACCGCGCCAACGCTACAAGGCAAGTGGAATGACTAGAAAAGTGGAAAATTTTCTTCGAGCCTATCAAGTCAGAAAGCAATGTTGTCACGATTTTATTGCTATTTTTTAAAATGAAAATTAAGATCAAACAGTTGTAGTGATTTTAAATTAAATTAAGATATTTGGTTTAACTCTGGGGGGGCTGCAGCCCGATAGCCCCTCTTCTGGATTCGCCACTGACACGCTCTCTTTCGAGAACCGTGAGAACAAAATGATAGATATTTTTAATGACACAAAATGGTGAGCTGACATTAGAGGATGGCTCATTGTTCCATATCAAATTTGAAGTACGTTTCTACAGTAAATGTCATTTTTCATTGTTGGTTATCATGTTAGGATGCTGCAATGAGCTTGTTACACATAATTGAGCCTCTGACTCTTCTGTATTATGATTTCTCAGTAACGGTGACAAAACTCTGCATTTTCCTGCAGTATGTTCTATTTATAAGTAGAGAAATGTTGATTCGGTAAGTAGGGCACAAATGAAGGAAATGCTGAAGAAGTTATCATCAAAAAATATGACTGAATATGGAAAGAGAAAAAAGAATAACCCAGAAGTTTTTTTACCGTAGAGGGGAGACTCTCATGAATCTCCATTTTTATTTTGCAGCTTTACCTCTTTTAAAGAAATATGTATGCATGTTTCATTCCAAACAGCCACTCATTCATCATACTCTGCTTGAAGAACAGAACAGTTATTTGTTGATTTTTTTATATTTCTTTATGAAGCAGGAATTGTTGCAAGGCAAAAGCTCAAAAGAGCTTTAAAGCATTGATGTAATGAATAATATGAATCATATAGGTTTGAGAGTAAAATGTTAATTGGTGCAAGAAATCAATCTATTATATTAAATTTTTCTAATGATTGTATAAAAGAAGAATTTCTTCATAAAGTTAAAAAAAAGCCTTTGCAAATTGTGCTGATTATTTGCAAAAGAAATTACCTCTGGCAAATCCTTTACTGAAGTGCATCTCCTCGATTGATCCAGCTACTAGAGGAAAAGTTCTTACACTTAAGAGACTACAGAAGTTTCCATCCTTTATAACAAATGTTTTGACAAGCACTGAGGATAAAGAGTCTTATGCAGTGGAAATTCACCAGTATTAAGTTGATTCAAAATTGCCATCTCCTGTTGATGATTCAGCTAAACTTATTCCCATAGACATTTGGTGGTCTAAATTATTCACTATGCAAAAATATACTAGTCTCAGTAAGATGGTAAAAGCTGTAATTAGTTGCTTTCATTGTCCTCAAGTGGAAGGCGCATTCAACATAATGTCAGATCTTATCAATAAAAGATCAGGAAGTCTTCAATTCAGATTGTTGAATACAAGATGATAAAGAACAAGCCCCCATGGAAAAAAAGAGATCAATAAAATAATTTTGAAAATGGTGTTAAATAGCAGACTGAAGCATAAAAGAAAGCTTGAACTGCTAGCTCAAAAAAATAAAAAAAGGATTAAAAATAATGTATAAATAAAAAAGCTTTTACATTACCATATTGTTTTAGTGAGATGTATCTTTTGTTTAGTTTTTTTGTCATTTTTGCCATAGTTTTTCTTTTAACAATACTTTCTACGTAAGCAATTCATTTTTCAACCATTAATTTTCTTTTATATAATAATGCTACAATATTTTTAATGCTTCAAGCACTTTTGGTATAAATTCATTTATTTTACTGTTCAATTAATCATACTTATTTTACTTCTCTGTGTTTATGTTTGGTATTTTTTTTTTGGGGGGGGGGAGGTTGTGAAGTTCAGCTTTTTTTATTCCAAACCTGTGTCATGTCTGAAGTTTGATTATCTATTATAAAATC
Organism: Araneus ventricosus; assembly: GCA_013235015.1. Lineage (NCBI taxonomy): Eukaryota > Metazoa > Arthropoda > Arachnida > Araneae > Araneidae > Araneus > Araneus ventricosus. Next base: position 6,367 of record BGPR01040832.1, on the reverse strand, counting down.
AAAACACATGTATTTCTGAAAATTCTGGGAACAATTTTAGAAAAAAATATTCACAAAGGAAAGGTTTCACTCATGTTACTTGTTTCCAAATCGGGCTTGCTTTTTTTCTCCCATCTCAATATTTTGAACAATATTTTTTTTACGTTTGGTAGTGCTTTAAATCTGTATCTATAGGATCTGAAATATTTATTTTGTAAGTAACGAAAGGAAATCTAGAAAAAAAATGTTCGCTTCGTTTCGACTCAAGAATCCTAACCACACTGTTTTGATAGACTTAATTGATAAATGGCTGCTCCAGTGCTTACAGGGAAGAAAGTGCATCATTATTCATGAATTCATTTTATTGAACGCAGTATTTTTTATGCGCTCTCTTCAATTTATTCCAAACACAACTTCCCAGATTATATAAATGTTGCTTCTAAAAGTATGCGATTTCGGGAGCTTTTAGTCAAATGAAACATGCATTTGTATTTGTTAGTCGATACCATGACTTTGAAACGACATCTCTGTTTTCAATTTCAGGTTCTTCAAAATGTATGAGATATCGCCGAGCTTTCTCATTTATCTAAGAAATGAAAAAAATGTTTCTTGATTCAAATCAGAATTTATAATCAAAGGTAGTCTAAAAAAAGAATGCACTTGCAATAAAAAAATCTACTTGAAATGCGCTTAAAAAGTTAATACATATGCTCATTTGATAAAATTTGATTCTAAGTAATTTTTTGCTGAAAGGCTGTACTGAATAAATAATACTAAAAAAATATTTTATTTAAAAAACTCAATGTTTTAGTTTTCAAAATCGTTATGTCAAATTTTAACTGAAACCTTTTGACTTATATACACTTTTATATGCGAGAAAATAATATTTTAAAGCTGCAAGAATAGTGTTTTTCAATTGAGTGTTTTCAATTCTTGATGACACACTAGCAAAATACCCGGCGTTTCTCGACCTCTTAGAAACATTGTGTGAGGTAGCAAACTACGAGCACAATTATCTATTTCCTCTGTTGGAAAAATAAAAATAATTTCCACAAAAATGGAAGAATTGAATAAAATCAGTAGTTGTTCCTGATATAAATCGTTAATCGTCTGTGAACGTCTGCTTTTAAAATTTTTTATTGCTCTTCCCAGAATTCTGTTAATGTGTTCTGATAACAGTTTTTGTCTGTATTCTTGTTTGCCATGCCTTTGATGTCCGTATATTTGTGAATAAAGTTAATTTTGAAACATTTATTAGAATTAGAGAAAAAAGGTGCACAGACATGAAATTTGTGTCACCGAAAAGCTTATTTTTTGAACTTATTGAAGAAAATATTATTAGTCAGTTGGTGTGAAAGTAGTTTTTGTGAGATAGCATTTTCGGAACATATCGCGGAAAAACGCCAAAATGTTGTTTAATTTTTAATTGACTGAAATTTTAATTAACTATTGGTCTTTGAAAAGTTGACAGGGATCTTTCTCTCGTTTTGAAGAGTGCAGGAGACAAATTTCATCAAGAGTGGACAAAAACTGTAAATTTATATACGGAAAATACACACAAACTGCTTTATATATATATAGTTTTTTGTTTGTATTTTTCAATTCAGTGTGCTTTATGACACATTTTTTGGTAAAATATTCTTTCATTTGCGTTAATATAAAGCTCTGATAAAGACGACGATATATTACCCTACAAGCCATGCTCGTAGACTAACGATTCTCAACCTGTAGGGCACGCACTAGCACTTAATGGGGGCACGAGCATATCGACAGAAAATATTGTTAAAAAATTGATTATTTTACTGAAAGGAAAGTAAATCAAAATACATTCTGACATAATAAAAAATAAAACACACATTTACACTGATATAACACACTTATAAATAGGATTGTATCAGTGCTGCACAATGTATTTAATAATTAACTTATCAATACTAAAATAAAAACAAGTTTAATAATTATTAATGATTTCTCTCGAACATTCGGATCGATCATGATATCGGACATTCTCGCGATAATGTCCGATGTGGTGGACCTAAGACAGAGTAATAAAGACTAAAAGATAATATGAGAGATTAATTCTAGTTTTGTCAATGCAGCGGATCGGTGTTGCAAAATATCAATACATTTACTTATTCTTGGAAATTTTTAAGGTTTGTAATTAAGATCGTAGTGTAGCTTTAGCGTCAAAGTACCAAAAATACATTATTACACATTGTTATTGCATGGGGGGGTGCGATGAAAATTATTATCGAAAACTGGGTCGCAAATACTGAAAGGTTGAGAAGCACTGTCTTAGACTTCGGAGATTTTTTTTGTAACTCTCTCTCAGAAGAAATAAGTGCACATCGGTTCGACGTAAATATTGCTAATCAATAAAAGCAATTTGACAAGTATGAAATTATAGAAATGAGATTCTTCGCAGCTGAATCCGCTTTCCTGAATTATGCGGTAGATTCATCTTTCAGCGGTGATTGCTGGAATCCCAGAAAATTGATTTAAAATACCCGACTATTATATGATTATGCTTAAAGAAATTGTCTGGAAAATACAAAAAGAGTAAAAAATTATAAAAAAAGTAACAATGAATGCAATATTTTGCTTTCGATCACCATTCAGTACCTTTCTAAAGTTATTTCGTAAAAAACGATTTCCAAAATAGAATCAAATCTTTCAAAATAGAGACACTTGAGTATGGAAGTAAAAAATGCGATTAACAGTGGCAACACAGTTGGACAATATGGAGAAATTCACTAGTGTAAAGAATTTAACTTTGATATTACTAAAAATTTGTTGGTAAATATTCAAAAATAATGAATATAAAAATAAGCCTACCTTTTCTGTCATTCGAAGAGCTCAGCTCTTCACTGCGTTAATTTATCAGCTGCAATAAATCTTGGTAATCCATTAAAAGGAACGGGGTCCATCCTATAGTAGAAAGTTTTAATTTACATCTCTGGTTTCAGTTTTCACGTTGCCGGCTTCTGGCGTCCTCTAACGGATACAGTCTAGTTAGATTCTTCTACATGTTTTTACTTATCTGTAATTTTGTAATTTCAGAGGGACCCTTTTTCAGGTGGGGAAGAGTGGGGTAAAACCGGGTACCCCTAATTCTGGCGCTATTATTTTCCCTACCTAGCAGACAGATACTGAATTACAATCTACTAGTCAAGAAAAAGGAACAGTCAGAGTGGCCTGTTGTAGCTGTTGAGTGCACTGCATTTGTGAAGGTTTATTTGTTTTAAGACGTCATCTCCTAATATTCGTTTGATTTTAAACTGTCCTTACTTAAAAATCATTACAGTTATAAAAACTCTATTTAGTCCAGCTTATTTTACGTTTACTAAGGTTTTATACCCTATCAAACAATAAGGACTTACTCCAAAAGTCGAGTGCTTTTATTTTTTTATTTATAACCTCTGCACGCAGGGTAAAACCGGGTACTCCAAGTGGCGTAAGTCGGGGACAATCAGTACTGATGATTCCTCCGATTAAGACGATAAAAACACATCAGACGTTGATTGTGTATATTATGATTTATTTTCTAATTTAAATAAAAAAGAAAGGTTTATCCAATCCCACGAAAGCTCCAGAGACGCAGAGGAAAAAGACAACTGCTTTACATGTGAATTTTGTAACTAATATTCTTAAATTGTCATATAAAATAAAAATGATCGCAACTTTTCCACTGAAAATCGAGTTTCCTAATTTCCCATAACGTAAACATGTGTACCCGATTTTACCCAACGAGTGGGGTAAAACCGGGTAGTTTGACAAAAAAGTAATGAAACTGTGACTTTTCTAGAAAGATATACGGTACTCCGATAAAAAATGAATATTTTAATAAAATTTGACAAGCTCTATATCGAATATTTTAGCTACAACAGGCCTTTGAACCTTAGTTACCCGGTTTTTAACCCAATTTTCCCTACTATGTCATTCATTTGTGATTCGATCGCTCAGCTGTGTATTCTCACCTTGAACTGTTACTGACTATAATAGGAGAAGATTACCGAGTTGGTCATCTGCCTGGAATTAAAGAAGATTTTACGAAAACCATATCGTTAGTTTTTCGAATAGCTGGGAAAATTTATCCATCTTGGAAATTCTCCAATCCCCAACGAACACAATCCACAAAACTGCAAAATTATAGTCATCTGAATCAATTCACTAATAATTCTAAATATTAGCAAGGTTTTCATGGTTTTTAAAACAATTACGAAAAATAATGGACATAATTGTGTTTGGGTGAATCATTATTTTTAAGAAACCTTGTATACAGATGAATCATTTCTCTTTCAGGAAAAAATCCATCTCAACAAAGAGAATTTGGGGGGGGGGAGGGATATTTTTACCGAAAAAACTTTCGAAAAATTCGTTGATAAATTTAATACGTAACAATAGAAATACATTTTGCCATTTCAAAGCACATTACATGCAGCAAAAACAATTAATATTTTATATGATTTGAGCAAAATTTATCTCCTATCCGAGTGGCATGAAAAATGCTGCTATTAATTTAAATTCTAAACTTTATTCTAATTTTAGGCATTGATTAATTTTTTTCCTTTGCAGTTGTAGTTAATGAAATATATATATATGTGATATTTTAATTTTTTAACTTCCCTAAATAATCTTAACGACACCTCATTTTAAATACTTCTACTTTCATCATAATTAACGCACTACAACTTTCTTTTCAAGTCGCGAGTTTCTAAAGGGGAAATTCCCTTTTCTTGGTACTTAAGCGTTCTGCGCATTCATTTCTGCCCTTTTCACGCCAGCATGTAAGCTTTCAACAACAACGCGCCGCTCGCATAAAAACCAATCCCACTATAGGCGCCTATGGGAGAGTGTTTTCGATGCCAATATTTGGCGATATTTCCCTTTTTTGGCGAGAAATGCTTTGTAAAGTTTTTTTCTATTTCGACGACCGAGAGATGCTATCTGTTATAAGGATGTAAATATTTTTACTTTGTAGTTTTTTTTTCTGTGTGTGTGACTTAAAGTAGAACGGATTCCTTCTTGTGTGTCATTGAATATGAATGCATTTTTAAAACTAAACATTTAATAAGTATACAGTGTATAATTCTTTGCTAAAGTAAATAATCGAATACGCATAAGTTAGAAAAATATTCAAATACATAAATACTTACCAATGAGCTTAATATGATCAAGAATTAAAGTTGAAAATAATTTGTTATTATTAATATGTTAATTGTGAATAAAGATGGATGTTTTTAAAAACACGATGAAGAAAAAACTCAGTTTCTCGCCAATCAAAGTAAACACGGAAACCCTAGCGGGAACAATGATCGACTTGGCGTGGTAAAAGACACTCCCATAGACGCCTATAGTGGGATTGGTTTTTATGCGCGCCGCTCGGGCGTAACCTTCTGAATACTGGTCATGGAGCTACGTAAAAATTGAATCCTTTACCTATTAAGAAATAACGTAATATCCTTAATGCCTAAATAAAAGAAGATACAGCCAAATATTGTCTGTTCCATGACTAAAATGGACTACATTTCACCTCAGTAAAGCCTGATCTTATATATATTTATATATATCTTTACTAGAAGCACTGGTAAAATTATTTCAATACAATGTTTATACAGGGTCTGAAAGAGGACTGAGAACAATTGTCTTATGAAAAAATGGAAGTAAAAAAGTTGTTTAGTAATTTGCTCCGTTGAAATTTTAATTTTAATTCTGACCTTGCAGCTGTAATGCTCAATTCTGATATCGTTAATGGACTTAGTTTAGTTTCAAGTGACACGCATCAAATGCCCTCACCAATTTAATTTTGAAATCCGCTGCACATTCTCGTAGGTGTGAGAAGGATGTGACACCACAACCCAACGTAATACAACATGCAAGTAGACGTTAGATGACATGCACAGTTTCTTTACTACTAATAAAACCTATTATTTTTGTAAAATAAATAACACATGAATTTACGTGCTCTATCATTTCGATTTTATTTTTATAGTAAGGATCCCAAATAATATTACAGTATTGAAGGTTAGAGCGGATAATACTGAAAATAGAACTTTCAAAGCTAGCTCAGAAGAAAATTCTTCAGTTGCTAGAAGATTTATGCCCGGCTAAAACGGGCTTCTAACTTGCCAATAGTATCTCGGATTTGATTGTCACAGATTTACTAACGAGAGTTATTGAAGAAAATCTCATGTAGATTGTTAGAGTGATTAAGAAATAAAAATATACTAGCTGTATGGCCCGGCGTTGCACGGGCTAAATCGAATAATAGCTGAGGTCACGTGATACATGCCTAATATGTGTTATAATATTGTTGAAGTGTGTTGTATTAGTGTTTTTACCTCCTGCTTCAGCTGGGTGTAGATGAGAGGTCCTGTGATAAATTTGG
>BGPR01040831.1:0-13822 GCA_013235015.1 Araneus ventricosus | reverse complement strand
AATAAGATGATCCCTCCCGTTTTGGAATGGGGCTGTCGTTTTCATTCCTCCTTCATTATTTCTTTTTACAAGAAAGTAAAAAGGAGTAATAAAGGAGTTCAATTTATACAGTAGCTGTCGCTTAATGTGATCGCTTCGGGACTTAAGAATTTTGATAACATTAACCTATTGATAACAATAACCAAATTGGGTAAAATCGACTATATTTTTATCACCTGAAGGGGAAAGAAGGAAAAAAAACACTTACCTCAGGGCTATCTATAATTTATTTCAACAATAACAACCAAAAATTAAAAATTAATTGTTGCTTGTTGACAATTATTCCTTAACAGTCTACTTATAAACTCTTCGAACGATGCTGCATATCTGTTTCAAAATATGAAGTGTTTGCCACATTTCGGCGTTCGATGGAGGGTTTTCTTCAGCACATTCGTCCCTATCGGAATTATCAACGTTTATTGCTTGGTCTTGCTTACAAACAGCTTGGCAAAATTCCAAGTCTGTCAGTGTGGCAGCTACTGGAATGTCCACGTCAATAGACATTCCCTTTCTCTTTGTCTTACATTCAGGGGGCTCAATGACAATTGAAAGTTTTTAATCTAATGTTTCACAGGAACCTCCGTGGGAGAAGCAGTTTCTGATCGTGTCAGCCGATATCCGATTCCAGGAACTTGTTAAAACTTTTTTGCATGCTGTGTGGTGACAATGGGAAAAAATGACCACCCAGATATTTCATTACATGTGCAGCAAGAAATTCCACGAACGTCAATGGTTAACGCTGGTTGAAAATGAGGGATCTGTCAACTCTTAACTTCAAAACTGATAACATGAAAAACGATGTAGTGACCACACTAAACGAATAATTTTATGTACATTGGAATACGTTGGTTCCGGACCAAAGGATCTGATAATATAAAGCGAATGATAACATTAACCGCGATCACAATAAGCGGCGTTCACTGCATATGCCAATTTTTTTTGGAAATCATAATTTGTAGTATAAACACATTTTCCTATTACTATAAAATTAAAAAATTAAAATCTACAATCAATATCCTAATTAACTTTGCATAAAAATCAAGTAATTCTGAACTGTGTTTTACACAATTAAGCAATTTTCTGCCTGCCTTAATCCATAATCAAAGACAAATGAAGTTGACAGTACATAGAAAACTAAGAGAGACCGTTTCACTTTTGAATGAGGAACTAAGCAATTTATAATTCTGGGAAGAATTATAAACATTCGATTTAAATATATTGTTTTATTACATAGAGTAGCTATTATTGGTGTTTAAAGCTAAATTAACCAATGTTAATTAATTTCAAGTACATTAGGAACATACTCGGAACTATTTTACTGTGCGTAGTAATACATAGTGAAGTTTTTCCAATACTGTCAACTTAAGTTCTCTACGACTAACGTAAATGCTCATTATCTGCATAGTATTTAAATTTTATGGGAAAAAAGCAGAAAATTTTTTTTAAAAAAAATTCACACCCATAAAGAATATACAAAGACATTTTGTTGAAAAAATATAATTGATTATTTTAAATTATTCAAACTATTCTCAAAACAAAATTCCTTTTATTATCGAATTGTGCAAATTATTTTCCTCGAATATTGCTTGGATTTAATATTATTTGAAATGAAATCAAAGCACAAAGAGACGGCATTTTATTTTTCGTCTCATTTACTTTACAGTTTACTTTAATTTAAATGTTTTGAAAATTAAATCGAATTTATAAACCTGAAAGGACTAAACAGGAAGTAAGAAAATAAAAGTTTGTCAATGGATTTTCCTTTTAAGAGGCTTCTTTCATTATAGAATCGCAATTTGCCATTACATTCTATTCACAATTCAAATCAACTTGATTATAGAACCGAAGATTTTGTTTATTTCTTTTTCTTCCAAGAAGTTCTCTTGAACTAATTTAAGTTTTCTTCTCAGATCAGAAAAGTGTCATGTTTTTCTAAAATAGAATAATTAGTAAAATGCTACTAGGATTCGAAAAATTTAGAAGGCATCTGTTGGAAAAAAAGGAACAAGAAATGTGACTCAGAAGAAAGCTATAAAAAACCGCATTTCTTTTGAACATTTTTGTAACTTTTATCATAATGAGCTATGAAATGCTTTTATACTCAAAAAGTAATGAGAGTTCATTATAAACATGCATGAGCAAGACATCCTCGCAATTTTTTTCCTGCAATTCTCATGACTTTTAAGGTTATCTGCCAACCCAATCCACATTTCATTTTTACTTTCACGTATTTGAAATATGCAAAAGGAAAGTACTGTAATCGTCAAAACATTCGACCGCGATGTTCTGATGACTCTCCACATATTAGCTCCAAAAAGTTGATTTTTTGAATATTGTTATAAAGCTACAAAGTTATTTTCCTGACATGCTAATCTTGTGGCAAGAAAGGGAGTTGTACAGAGGTTTTACCGAAATCCAAGCCAATGAACCCCGACCTTGGAGACAAACTTGGCGACCCTTCGAGAAAACGAAGCTTGAAGAAAATGCGGAATTATTGTGAACCTTCGACAGACTTCCGTGTGACGTCATATCCTGTCGGAAAAAGTATAAATACCAAGTTACATTAAGCGGGGTATTCACCGCTGTTCAATTTCGATATTTTTGGAACACGGAAAGGGAAAACCTTTCGTCAGTGTGAAGAACCTATGAAAATTGGCGTAAATGGATTAGATGCTTGGAATTCCGAATAGTTTGAAGCCTGATTGGAATGGCCTTTTGAGGACCTCACTGTGATGGTAGCGGGAAAACAAAGGTTCTGCCTAGATTGGTGCCCCGCGACGAGACTAGATCATGCTGAAAGTCAAATCGAAAATCCGCCGTGTGGGTGGGAGTGACTCTGGGACTTTTAACCTTCTCAATCAAGGTGTATCCAAACAAACTTTGAAGCTTCCGTGAATGACGTGCCTAGTCTTTCCACTTGAGTGGATGGAAAAACCGGTCTTGGGACAAATGGCATAACCTAGCCTTCTCGTGAATGCCCAGCTTTAAGCATTGAGTCAGTTAGAGTTTCGTCAGCAGTGTAATCTGGTGAACTGATAGACATCGAGCGCTATTGAAAGTGCTGTGACTGATATTTATTAGTGATCTGCTCCCTGTTTCAGCTATTAATTTATAAAAGTGCTGCTTATTTTTGTTACCTGTGCTTCGTTTTGTTTTCCTGGAATATTCATAAAAATAGAGTCATTTATTTTTTTTATTATCCTGCTTGTTGGACTGCATTCACGTACACATACCAGACGACTTTATGTCTGTCTGTCGTCTGCTTATCTGTGTGTCTGAGGCTACTATTATTCAAACTCAGAAAGAACTAGAGTAAAACAATTGGCATATGGTTTAGTCATCAGAAATTTAGATTTGTATTAAATTTTGGTCCACATCTGTCAACTGGTCGACTGTCTGTTGGTGTGTATATGAACGTGATAACTTGTAAACGCATCAAGCTAGATGAATAAATTTTAGTATGCGATATTAACACCAAATTTGTAAATCTATATTAAATTTTGGAACCAGTCGGATAAAGAGTCCAAAATTCTTACTCGATTTCTTTCACTATGCCACGAAACTAAACAAACTACGCAGGGTATCCGAACACGTTGAAAAATCGATTTTCGGCCAAAATTCCATTTTCTTTTTTAGTTTTGATGTTTTGAATAGTCCATTCATTTACCGTTCTAAAACATATTTACTTTTGTCGGTACGTTAATTAGAAGAGGAGATATTAATTGTTTTATAACAAACCGGAAATGGGTGTTTAAATAACCGAAAGTTGTCATTTAAGGGACAGAAACCTGTCAAAAATTCTTTTAAACTGCATTTTTTCAACTTAATATGATGTTAGTATATTTTTAGGAATGTTTTTAAAGTTTAGATACTTAATTTAAACGTGTGGCAAAACTAAAATTTGATTTTTCTCGAAACTAGACTTTATGCATAATTTTCACACTTCAAACATGATAGCTCAAGATATTATCATTCGATTGTTCTGAAATTTTGTGAACACTTTCTTCAAATGTTTCTCTAGTGAATGTACTAGAATAATGTATATTGTAACAATATTTTTTTAATTATGTTCTTTTATTTGAAAAATGACATAAAAAATTTACTGAAAATCTTATAATGATTGCTCGATTAGCTCTAAAATTTTTATTTATCCAAAGAATGTTAAGATTCTAGTACAAGCACTAGTCCATAGTATGTAGTTTATTTTAGTAATAGTTTTATTTGAATTATTACAAAAGTGTGACCTCTAGCATGTTTGAAGTTTTTGAAAATTTCCTTTAAAAAACCTCACAAATTTAGGGTTTTTTGAAAATTCATAATAATTTATGCTCAAAAATAATACTCTATTATTAATCTTTATAAAGTTCAAATCTAAAAAACATATTATGGTGTTTCTATAAAACAATTTTTAAAAAAATTGCTTCGAACGTGTTCGGATACCTTAATTGTGGAGGCGTACGAGAAAATAGAGGGAAGAACATTTTCTCTGGTTTTAGAGGAATTTATTGATACCAAGTGACAACATTGTTGGATAACGCCTAGATGCAATTGTTTTGTCCATACATTATAATTGACATCTTTATACAGGGTGGAGGAAGGAGGAAATTTATGACTAAATTAGACAATTCAATAATCGTCTCGAGGAAAAACGTCCAATTAACGCGCAGTGCTAACTCAACGCGGCCGCTGATTGGTTTAAAATTATGAAATTTAAAGCTTCATAATTCTGTCACTTTTGGTCGCAGAAGAGTGGGACTTTTTTAGTTTAAAATGTTAGTGTTTCAAGAATATTTTACTAAATTGTACTGTATTGAATATTTTCAAGAATCTATATTATAAAAGCCGTCCGAAATCGTTAACGCTCCAGGAATGTCGGTAACGTGCCGGAAGATATTCTTTCCAGAGGCAACAAAAACTTAGATAGCTTTTTTTATCGGTTTCATGCTTTTTTTAATTTATACTGATTCATCCACACGGGGATAGTGGTGATTTAATAGCAATACCAAAATTAATTTATTTCTTCATTTTCAGTGGATTTTTTATGGGAGTTGAAATTTTCCTTTTTCTCTGTTATGCCAAACTCGGTTAATATTAAAAAGAAGTTATACTATAATTGCATTAACAGATCAGAATCAGTAGTCTATCTTAAATAGCAATTTGAACACGACATTATTAAACTTTGATGAATATGCATGTAAATATTTTAAAATAAATAAAAGTAAACGTTTCCTTTCTATAAATTCCATATTTTATATAATGAAACCACTAATTTGACTTTCAAATAAAGAGAAGTTTTTCAAAAATAGATATGCAACCTACGTGTAAGAGGGAGTTCCTTAAATTCCTTCCCCACAAATATTACAAATCCCTCCTTCAACTCATCTTAAGGGTTATTTTTGACAAGAGGAAAATGTCATAAAAAATTGTCCTTATTCAAGAAATTTCCATGCCTGGAGAGCTGAGGCAGCCATAATTCTTTTTTAGCTCCAATTTCAGATTGTAAGGGGATTTCACATGTAAAACTCAAATATTTCGCTGTTTGATTAGAAAATTTATATTACATGCGTACTGGCGTCATTTTTATTGCCTGGATCTCAACACGTAAAGCAGTATCGGTAAAGATGAAAGAAGTTTATTCAATAAAAGTAGACTCAGATTTCAATATGTGTCTTTATTTTAGAACTGAGAATTTGATATTGACTGGATGTAAAAGAGAATAAGAAATATTTTATAATTTAAAATACAAGAAGATAAAATTTTATACAAGACAAGTTACGACTTTAAATATTTTCAGTTTTAATTAAATTTTATTACAATTATTCTTCCAATTATTTAACCTGACTAATCCTGGTATTGAAATATCATTCTGATGATCCATCACTGGAAAAGTACCAACTCCTTTCTAAGATTAATCCGTATTAATAGCATTTGTTTTTATGTATGAAGTATCTTATGAACTCAAGAACTTATCAAGGACAATTTTTATTTTTTAAATACTTCAAACATCAACTTCGTGCAAATTTTACTTTTTAAACATTTTATTAATAAATTGTTCATCGTTTTCAACCTTCAAGAAAAGTTGTCAAATGCGACATGTCCGTTTAAGTTCTTTACTGTAACAAATATTTTTAAAGGTGAAAAATTTTGCCGATATTCCTTGGGGTGCATAATCTTTTCTTTTGGCTCGACACCACGCATACGCCGAATTGATTCCACATATCGTCATTCAAAGTTCAAAAGGTTCGTATATCAAAAATTCCCTTTGTTTGATATCCAATAGTCGGCACTCCTACATATCGCCAAAGGATGCCAAGTCGCCAAATGCCGAAAAGCAAGATGGCTGCTAAGGTAAACAATGCATAGAAACTCCATTGAATTGCTACGGCATCTTATCTTTAATAATAATGAAGGAGAATGTCTGTGTCTGTCCGTCTGTGTTTTGGCGCTCTACAGGACAGACCGCTACGAAATATGGCACGAACATACCTTGGAGGGTGGGAATGTGCACCTCGGAGCCGTTTTCCTAAAATTTTAATTATAATTTTTTATTAAGCTAAATTTTGGCGTTTCTCCTCAATAACATCCGAACATATAACAGCTCAAAAATTATTTTTATACCATCTAAAAATTTTAAAAATATTTTTTCAATGATATCAATTAACTTGTACGATTTTTTAAAATTTTAATAAATTTTTAAAAATATTTTTGGCATAATTTACAACAGTACTTTACATTCTTGCAACGCAATTCAAAGCGTTTTCATTGGTTAAACAAATATTCATGTGCGTGTTTCTCTTCCATTGTTGGAAGCTAAAGCGATATCTGAATATTTAATGCTATGTTTTAATAAGAATATTTTCATCCAGCTAACACGCTGCTGGACGTCAACTGTCCCGCGTCATTTTAATGATGAAATCAAATACATATTTTGAAAGAGAAATAAGAGAGTGAAGTTGATGCCGACAGCGCGCTGTTAGATGTTACATGACACAGACAGTTACTTGACACCATTAGGGATGTTCATGAACAGGTGCGAGGCTACTTATGACCACTGTACACCCCCAAACTCTGAGCCAGGAGTGCGAGGCTACTTATGACCACTGTACACCCCCACACTCTGAGCCAGGAGTGCGAGGCTACTTATGACCACTGTACACCCCTGAACTCTGAGCCAGGAGTGCGAGGCTACTGTAAGAACATGGGTTAAATGTCAATCACAAATGAAATTTAAAATTAATTTGTGAAGAATATCAGATTATACATAAAAGATTTAATTGAAATTATATTCCTGGCGGACAAGCTGGTCGCCGAAGGCGGCTAGTTAATAATAATATCTTATGTGTTTTTGTCTCTTTGCGTGTATGTTTATGTTGGACAGACTGCTAGATTTAGAGATACCAAATTCGCCACAAATATATTTTGAAGGGTAAGAATGTGCAACTCGGAGCGATTTTTTTCGAAATTTTAATTAGAATTTTAGTTAATTAAAAATTGAACGAAATTTTGGTGTTTTTCGTTGATAACTTTCAGAAATATTATCACGCAAAAATTATTTTTTTTACGATCCTAAAATTCAAAAAAATTGTCTTTTTAATAATATCAAACTTTATACTTTTCATCGTTGTAATGGAATTCAAACTCTTTCAACCTTTAATCCGTTTTCGTTGTTTTCACAACAATATTTAATTGCGTATTTCTCTTCCATTGTTGAAAACTAATGTAATATGCTTCTGGATTGTGCTTTTTTATATTTCATCACTTTTTCTGTGAAATCTGTAAACTAAGCCCTCTAAAATAATAAGTATATGAGGAAATATATCCAGTAAGTTCAAAGGTAATGTTTGCTAATCTTTTATTCTGGTTATTGGCATGTTTTGATTCAGTTAACATGCTCCTGGACCTAAATTGTGCCGTGCAATTATGCCTAAAAATATTTTTTGAATTTAAATTAAACAAAAAATTTTAGAGCATTTTAATTGATATCATTGTAAAGGTAATTTTTTGAATTTTCAGATGGTGTGAAAATGACTTTTGTTCTGTAATATTTTTGGAAGTTATTAAGGAAAAACGACAGCATTTCGATTAACTTTTAATTAATTAAAATTTCAAAAAAAGAGCTCCGACGTTAACACTCCCATTTTCCAAAGTATACTTGTGCCAAATTTCGTAGCTGTTAATCCAGGGGTGTGACCTATAGAGCGCGAACACACACACATTCTCTTTTATTTTTAACTAGCAGTACGCGCACGGCGTTGTCCGTGGAATGAGGACTTCAACAAAATTTTAAAAAAGTCCCACATACAATTACATAAATGAAAGTTTTGAAAACGAAATCAAAACAGAAATATATATACTATTGAGTTTGCCTGTTTCTTTTCCTCTCGTCAATGATATTCGAATTGCAGGAAACAGTGCCGAGTACCGTTAATCCAAAACAATGTTAAAAAATTACAATGTGAAATTCATTACACCGCAAGCAAAGTATGAAAGGCAAAGAAATAAGACACGCTTGGAAATAATAATCGAAGTCATCGAGTAAATAAATCATATCCTCGCAGAACGCGAAAGTAATGATGTCATCTGCCGCGAGGTAGGTCACGTACCAGCCAATGAAATTGCAACAATGCATTCTGGGAATGCTCCGGAGAATTTCTTGTTGGGAAAGGTCGCTTGCAGAAAAAAACTGTTTGAACTCATCAGGGAAATTTAATCTTGAAAAAAACGGGAAATGGTATTTTAACGGTTCTTGTTTTAAATCTCACAGAAACGTTTCAGTTATAAGCTGAAAAAAATTGAAAATGATAGCGTTATTAGAAAGACGGAGGCAAGAATTTAAACCAAACCGAATGAAAAATTAACATAAAAGTGACTATTTTTCAATGTTTTTTTCAAAATTCAGTATATTATGTTAGACGTACAAAACAAACTTCATTAGAACGGAAATCGTTTGTTCTTCCCGATGGCGTATCTATAATTTTCGTTCAATCTGAAACGATGCTATTGAGAAATTAGTGCGAAAAATAACCCAAAACAACACAAAACATGAAATAAAAAAAAATTCTAGATTAAATTTTAAAATTCCGGCTTCGAGGTGCATTGAGTCACCATTACGACTACATGTGTGCCAAATTTCAGGGCTGTGAGTGCAATAGATTCGTCTGGACATCGCGCGCACACGCAAACATTGCCTTTTATAAGTATAGTTAGAGATCAAAACTTTATAATTGTTTGAAACTCTATGAAACTCAAGTATGATATTGAATTTTTTTAAAAAAATTAACTCATAGCTTCCTAAGTGTTTCGAATGTAAAAAATTGGTATCTTTAATAATATTTAATGTTATCTCTAAGTTGAGTCATAATCATAAGAAACTGATAAAATTTACTTTATAGACTGCATAAATATTATCTTGCGTTTCCTTATTGTTCCTGAAAATGCATTCCCTATTTGGATAGAAATTTAATTAAGAAAATTGCTTCATGATTATCTTGGTAAATAAATCGGATTATTCCACCAAAATGTGCTGATGATTCTCAAGATTCACTGATTGCTCTTAAGCAGGATTATAATATTACGAAAACCTATTGGAAAATTTCACGTCATTGGTACAACGGTTAATTAAAAGTAAACAAGCGAGTGATTAAGCAATTCCCCATTTATAATAGTTTTTAATTTTTTGACTGTCGCTGGCATACTTTTCTATAAGTTCTTTATTGATTTTGGAGTGTTCCTTCTGCTGAAAGTAAACGGCAGCACCTGATGAAAATAGCTCTTCTTGTGCTAATCATACGCCAAATCTGAACAATAGCTTCCCGCCCTCCTTTCAGATGGTAAGATAATCATTAACATACCTTTTATAATTCCGTTCAGAAGACGCGACACATGCTGAAGCGTCTAAATATTAGCAATCGGTGAAGTACAAACTCGTCTTCATATTCTTATTAATTCATTCAAAAACAATTTAAATAACTTCCAGAAAGAAATGAAGCAAAAAGAACGAGTTTATTTTCACAGTATGAAGTTGTGATTACCGTACCATTCAATAAATATTTGAATAAAAGCCGCCATTTGCCATCAAATTAAATAAAAACCTCCCTTAATATTCAAAAAAGGTACACTAGAGTCCCGGTAATCCGGACTAGATGGAACCGCACTCTGTCCGGATCACTGAATGTCCAGATTAAACGGAATTTGCCTTAAAATACGCGTAATACAAGTTTTAGTTGGGTAAAACTATAAAAAATCGATGTTTTTTCCATAAAATACATACAATTTTTCCTACAGCTTAATTGTAGTTTTAGTACTATTGTATACCTAGTCCTAAGTTTTTAATCTACGATCTGATGTAGGATTAACAAGACAAAATAACTTTGTACATAATTCTAATATATACTATGTACATAAATAATTTTTAAAAATTCCCGTCCGGATTAGCAGTACACTACTGTACGTAAAAACCGATCAAAAGCAGTCACGGGTAAATTTAGTGAAATGTAAAATTTAATATTTCTTTAAAACGAATAGTCCTAAATGCTCCATAAATACACCCGGAAGAGCAATTTTCTAAGATATTTATGGACTTCAAAATAATTTTCGAACGATGTATTATAGCTGACATTTTGTCAGATCGTGTTTAAGCATAATTTGGAAAGAAATGCTTCAAGTTTAAGCTGAAATGTTGCTAAGCCTAATTACTCGCATGTTCAACCAGCCGAAATCCAGAGAATAATTTTCCATAGAATCACAGATTTAATGGTGACGCTCTTGAAACCATAATTGCTTAATTATTTATCAATTAATAATTATTTATCAATAAATTATTTATCAATTAATAATTATTTATCAATAAATTATGTATCAATTAATAATTATTTATCAATAAATTATGTATCAATTAATAATTATTTATCAATAAATTATGTATCAATTAATAATTATTTATCAATAAAGTATTTATCAATTAATAATTATTTCTCAAAAAATTATTTATCAATTAATAATTATTTATCAATAAATTATTTATAAATTAATAATTATTTATCAATAAATTATTTATCAGTTAATAATTATTTATCAATAAATTATTTATCAATTTATAATTATTTATCTGTCCCACATTTGCACATTCATATATAAAATAATTTTTACAGTATGTGTTGTTTAAACCTTGCTTGTAAAGTTAAAATAACTGATTCAGATAAATTTACCTGAAACAATCTGATCCTGCAAATTTATTAAAACTCTAACGTCAACAAGTTTTATTATATTCTTTGTATGTATTCACTTTGATTATAATCCTCTTTAATTGTCATCTGCTTTAAACAGGTTTGATATTTTGGAGTTTTCAAAGACTTATTTAAAAAAAGTGACCTTTTTCGCTCATTCATTTTGTCTTATGAAACAAATGATTGTATAGAAAGCGTGGCAAAGTTGAAAAGAAAATTCGCAGCATAAAGAAAAGTAACTGAATTTCTTGTTGAGTGCCATGATAAAAACGGCTGAAAACTGTTTAATCTAATAATTAACAACTTTGCTGCCAAAAGTTCATTATAACGAGTTTTAATGTAAGGCGCGTTATTAAAATAATCGAAAAGAATTAATTGAAATCACAATCGAAAGGGATTTTATGAAATTTTCTGAAGAAATAAAAAAACACTTTTCAAATATTATAATTAGGCGTATATAAAATATTTAAGTAATATACTACATATTCTTAAAAAGTGAACTTTTCATGAAAATTAATTCGAGAATATCCAATGATATTCTCTGTTCTGCCAAATCGTAATGTTCAAGGTAAAGTGATGAAAATAAATCGCGGAAAAATTACAATTTATCGGTTAACAACTTTGCCGCCAAATAATAAATGACTCTAACGAATTTGAATATATGTCGCACTATTAAATAATCAAAAAGAACAAATCAAAATCACAATCGAAAAGAATTTTATGGAATTTTCTGAAGAAATAATAAAAATTGTGTTATTTTAGCAAAATAATCAAATATTATAATAAGACATAGATAAAGTCTTAAATAACATAGTACATAACCTTAACAAGAGAACATTTCCATAAAAATCAATTCAAGAACACCCAATGAAATTTTTTCTCTGCCAAATCGCGATGTTCAAGGTTAAACAATGAAAATAAGTCGCTGAAAAAAATCATGAGAAAGGTAATGACTTTTCTATATCAATGCAACAAATGATAACAACAATAACAAATATAGAATTTTCTAAAGAAACAATAAAATTTATGCTGCTTTAGAAAGCTTTTCAAATATTGCAACAATTCATAGATAATATCTTTAAGTAACATATTACACAACCTTAACAAGCGAACATTTCCATAAAAAATTAATTCAAGAAGATGCAAGGAAATTTTTTCCTCTGCCAAATCGTTATATTCAAGGTTAAACGATGCAAATAAATCGCTGAAAAAAATTATAAAAAATGGTAATGACTTTTCTATTTGCTGGAAAAATGATAACAACAAAATGGAGTCCCAATTACTTATGCATGATCTTCCAAACAGTAGCCGTCAAATTATGCATTTAGAGTCAAGAAACCAACGCCTGCCAGCGTTTAAGTTCTTCGCTTTTTTTGATTTGACTCATTATCCTCGAAGATTAATGGCTAACACGAGATAAAGAATTGAGTGGGTAATGTATATTAAATAAGATGGAGTTCATTCCATGTCGATATCATCGGATTTGTCACCTGCGATAACTATAGAAAGCGAATTTTCTAGGAACTCAGTGAGGGTTGTGGTTTCATTTCCTTTATCCAAGAAATATGATTTCTGATGTTTCTAAAGATAGTCTTTGCTGTAGTAGAATATAAATCGCGTTGTAAAGAACGAAATCATATTTCATGATTAAGACTAGTTTTTGGAACATATTTTTTTTTTCCTTTTTTATAATTTTTTCGTTTTTGAATTTTAAATTGAAAAGCTGTTGTGTAGAATTCAGTTGCAGATTAAATTCTTATCAACAAAAAAATTCGATGTCGAGAAAAAATAAAATCTCAAGACAACTTTTTTGGAACACGTCTCCTCCTTTTATTCATTACTTTTCTTGTGTACTAATTTACGAAATATTTACGAATTTACTTTCGAATGAAAAAGTTTTCTGCATCGAAAAGTGAAAGAAATGTCCAGAAATTCGATCTCTGGAAAAGGATGAGGTTGCATTTCAATATCCAGTCAACTTTTTGGAACACATTTCTTCCTTTTCACTTTATCGTACACGAATTTTACACACAAAAAGTATCATATTAATTCAAAAAGATTAAGATGAGATTTTGAGAAACATTTGAGCAATTATATCTGCGTATAAAAAACGCAACCAGCTAGATGGATGAAATTTGGCTTAGTTTAGTGTAGTTATATTAACGTACCGTTTTGAAGGAACACAAGGGCTATTTTGGGACGGAACTCGCAATTTTGAACAGCGGGCAGGTGACGAGTATGACACTTGAGCTGGCACCCCTTCTCCAAACTTCCGCACCACACCAGTGGGAGGACGTTTTCCCCCATGTATGATTTAGCGTGCAACAGGCCCACATGCACGGCGGATCTCCAGTGGAATCGGGTTTCGATCCTGGAACCCTCCGCCACCGAAGCCCGGACCTTACCACTAGGCCACTGGTGTCCCACCCATTGGTTTCATTTTAAATCGATGTAATTTCTTAACAAATAATACAAAAAAAAATTTAAAGTCAATTCCTGCTTAGGTGATTAGAGATATAACGAAAAACGTACTGCGCATGCGCAAAGATATGGCTAAA
>BGPR01040830.1:1364-13822 GCA_013235015.1 Araneus ventricosus | reverse complement strand
TTGAATTTAAATGAGCAGGCGGGGATCGTTTTTCCCTTTGAGTAAGGCGTCTCGCATTCTAGAAGAAGATTTGAAAGAATCTAAACAAAAGTAAACAGCAAAGAGAGATAATGTAGGGAGTTTCCTTTCTTTTCAACGGCTCATACAAAAGACTGTTTCCTTTTTTTATATATATTTGGGACTTATTTATTTAGGGACCTTATTTAGGCTAGATTTTATTCTTTGCTTAAGGGCGAAAGTGGTACGTAAGGTGCTTGTTAAATGGTATTTAGATGCATTGATATAATAATGTAAGTACAGAAATAATGAGAAAATGTTGCATTGAAAAATGTATCTGTGTTTTCTTCCTGAAAGGCATAATGATAATATTGTTTGTTTCTTAATTAGAATTCGGAAACGCTGAGAAAATTCTTATTGTTAAGTCCCATGAACATTTCAATAAATATATTTGTGAAGGAAGTTTTTAGATATACCTAAATACCAGAAAGTCGGGAGCTCACAAATAGCCTAGCGGTATAAACATAAACGAATGAATTACTATCGGCCAGCCTAGGCATTCGCAAAACCTGATGACCTGGCAGCCGCGGCAATTAATCAGGCACTGTGGCCTTCGCATAATAGTCGTTATTACGAGCGGCTCATGTGTTGACCCCTCAGACAGAGGTTCGATCCACCTTCGGCGGGGGTAATCCATCCCCACCAGTACTATATCGCACCGGGAAGCGAGACTCTGCTTACTTATACGGCAGGTTTTCTTTCCCATATCTAAAGGGGCCCCCTTAAGTGGGAAGCCTGCTAGCAAGGTGTTAGAGAATTTTAGCGCGTGCTTACTTATACGGCAGGTTCTCATTCCCATATCTGAGGTGCCCCTTTAAGTGGAAAGCCTGCTAGCAGTGTGTTAGATAATTTTAGCGCGTGCTTACTTATACGGCAGGTTCTCATTCCCATATCTGAGGTGCCCCTTTAAGTGGGAAGCCTGCTAGCAGTGTATTGGAGAATTTTAGCACGAAGTCCAATGTAGGAATGGAATAAGGAAACTTGGAAATAGTAACAAGGAAACAGTAACAATAAGGAGAATATTTTAATATAATAATGTGATATTAATCCCTTCGGACCTAGAGTCCGGTATGCTGAACATCAAATTTGACCTGTTTCTATTTATTTAATAATTAATAAAATTAAGTGTTAAGTTTTAGTTAATTCTCGACTGTCGGCTTATTAAAATCTTTGTAAGATTTCCTCGCTTCGGGGGGTTTTTATTTCTATCTTATAATTTCATGTGTTTAGTTTTTAGAAAACATGAATCCCCTATCCAAATGCAGTGTGCTAAGGCATGACATGACTGAAGATCATGGATCAGAGGACAAAAGTCATGGGTCTAGTCTTCTGGATATGCTCGAAACCAGCACTGTTCAAAAACGGGCAGAACGATGGGAGCCTTAACATCAAATTGCTCGCTGCGGTTGGGATGGCTTCTGCAAATTTCCCTGATTTTTCCTCACAGGGAAAGAAGGGAATCCACACCGACCCGGCCTTCCCGAAAGGGTGTAAGGACCTTAGTGGGACGGTGGGGAATAATAACAATTAAACAGAGAAAAAAGCCCGGCCACCCCCCCCGTCCCCCCAAAGGGCCCCCCCCCCCCCCCCCCAGTCTCCAGGGACAAAAAGAGATGGGTGGATTTAGGAAACATAAAAATATAAGCCCGTATTATACACTAACTTATACAACAATACACCAATGAAAATACAACTTCAATTTATTCGGTGGAAACTGTGGCCTAGCTTCCACTGAAGGGCCTTCAGGAAGGTAACCTGCCTTCCTAAGCGGCCATTCATCGCTCTTCTGCACTGGAATTTTTAGAACACGGGAAGGAAAATCCTATCGCCAAGGTCGAAAACTTGTCGAATTTAAAGCAAATGATTCGAAGTGATGGAATTCAAAAGAACTTAAGATCCAAAACTCAATCCGCTGATTCCAATTTGAGATCTCGATGCGAGGGTAGAGGCAAAACAAAGGATCTCCCTACATTGGCACCTCGCTTCGAGGCTAGAAATTAAACTTGAAATCCCCCGTGTGGGAGAAGAGGAGTAGGGGTGGGTAAAATTCTGCGACTTTGAACCTTGCCTCAGAACAAACTTTGGAATATCGGTGAATGCTTTGCTTAATTTTTTGGCTAAAATGGGTGGTGGTGGTGGGGGGAAACGCTCTTAGGGCAAATGGCATAGCTTAGCCTTCTCGTGAATGCCCAGCTTTGCATAGGTCAGGCTTCCATCTAAGCTGCTCCAAGGCCGCCGACCAACTGAAAATACCATGCTATCCTTCTATAGTGAGTTCTTGACTCATGGAATTTTCTAGATATTCTAGACCAAATGGGATTACAGTCACCAGAATTCGGAAAAATAGAATTATGGCTTCATTCACATAATGCCATCATTAGAATACCGAGCTTGAAGTAGGGTGCGACATCTAAATATTTGAATTTTAAGGCGTCGCTATGGATATAAATTTATTTACATTAACATTAAATAAATTTTAAAATGAAATCACAATTTTTGACGGATGCTTACAAAATAGCATCTATGTATATGCAACAGCATAGAAGGTCCAGTTATATGAAAATGGGGATTTCTGGCAGAGAATTGGTTTTTGCTGTTGTGTGTGCACTCTTTTTTCTTTTCACCTCTACTATTCTTCCTCACAATTTTACCTGTTTCATCAAAATTATTTACTCCAGTTTAGATGAGAGAATTCCAGACTTCATTTGAATTCCAGACTAAAATCAATTCAAAGTACACTCGTGCGACCATTTCATTATCGCTGTTCCTGTACAGCGGATTCTTGGAAAATGCGCGTTGTTAGCAAATCTATCTATCTTACTTACCAGAACTGAACAGTGTGACCAAGGTTTTCTTTGTTTCCCGGATGGAATCTATCCCGTTTTCTTATCCCTGGTAGATTAAGAGTAACAAAATCACTTGTTTTACTATTACAACCTGCGCGTTCCGGATTTATTCAATTGTTCAAAATTAGAAATGACTTTATTAACCACCATCTGATTATATGGAATTTATTTAGCCGACGTTTACAGCTTTCATAATATCGTCGCGGTTTGGCTGAAGACTCAATAGCCGAATAGTTAGGGCGCTGCTCTTCAATGCCAAGAGACTCGGGTTCGAGCCGTTGGACTTTTATGTTTATAATCATTATTTCTATTATTTAATTTAATGTTTATGCAAATATAATTTATGTAAATTTCATCTATGTAAATAACCCCCTGGTGGAATGTTCTAGAACATTCCACTAGGTATAAAAAATGTCCACAGCTGAATAAGTCTTCAGCTGTGGTGCAGTCCGTGTAGAGTACTACGGCCAAATAAATTTTTCTGTTAGTTATCTTGTGTAGCAAGCTCATTTCTATGTGACAATATTTATTAAAGAGCTCATAATTTGTCATAAATAGATTTTAAACGCTATATTAGTACAATTGATGGTTTAATTCCTGATTTTTTTTCAGATGTTTCAGTGCTTATTGATTATGACAATTCAAGATATTGTTGGTGTAAAAATATTCAACATTCAACGTAATTCATTTGAAAATATTCAGAATAGGTAGATAAATAAATAATTGCAGAATATAATTCTGACAACACTTGGAAAAGAATGTTTAGAATCGCTTATCAAATATGCACATGGATTTCATATGTTTGCTTTTGTAAATTACACTTTTCCAAAATATCTGAATTAATTTGAGTAGTTTCAAATAATATTAATTATACAATAGTGACAAGCAGTCAAAATATAAATTCTTGCTTAATTGTCAAATGCTCTGCCTTTAATACAGAAGAAAACATTAATAAAAGAAAATAGCGAGCAAACTATTTTGGTTCCAAATAAAATTCCTTTTTTAAAAAAGTGATTTCATTTAGACAGGTTATTTCAATTCACAAGATTTTATTTTTCAAAAATCCTCTATCTGATGTACTCCTAAGCATTCCCCCATTTTTATTTTGTTTCTAATGTCAAAAATGCCCATAAATACAAAAATTCCTGGATTAAATAGAATTCTCGAAACTTCAATTAAATATCTATCGAATACAAGGGAAAAAAATGGTCTTGTCTTTCCCAAACGCTTCATGGCATTTCCAAAAATAAATCAACTGGATCTCGTGTTTTGTATTCTAATTTTATGTCGAGGAATAGTGCCTTCTTTGAAGGAATAGTGCCTTCTCCTTTCAGGCGTTTCATTAAACGAAAGTGCCAGAGAAATTCATTAATAATTCATTACGCCCGCAGGCGACTGAGAAGTTAATCTAGATTTTAATTCAAGATATCAAGGATAAAAAGGATATTGGGCAATTTTTATTTGCTGCTGGCATTAATGAATTAAAACTCTCATTTTAGACTGATTTGAATAATTTAAACTTAAATATTGTTGCATGAAATACGTAACTCGGAATGTTTTATTCATGAAAGACTGATTAAACTGTAAAGTACTTCCTATTACGTTCTTAAGTATGAAGTGTTTGAAAAAAGTTCTTGTAAGTATCTCGAAAATAAAGCATGAAGCATAATAAAGAAAGGGATTATCAGAAAGAAAGTATATTTTAAGTAATACGTGAAACTTTGATGAAATTTGTTCATTATTTTGAATTCAAGTCTTGCCTATTTTTAATTTTGCTTTATATTATTTTACGAAAGTGAAGTTTGTAAGAGGTTGGCTTGGGTGTTTCATAGCTTAGACCAGGCGCGAGGAAACTTTTTGCACTGAAATGCCTCATTAAATTTCAGCAGTTGTGCAAAAGGCCGCACGAACCGAATCTTAAGGGTTATCGTTTTGTATTTATTATAATATAACAGACAATTCGATTACATTATTTGAATGCAAGTTGTAAATAACTGGTAAAGACGCATAAGAATTTCAAGAAGGCCGCAGGTTCCCCATCTCTGGATTAGACAGACCTACCTATGAAAATCCACTTTCTAACCTATGCATATACACATGTACAGGGGACTTCAAAGTCCGAAGCAATTTCAAAAATCCCAAATTCTCCAACAAACGAACAAAAAGATGAAGATTTGTGCATGGAAAGGATGGCAATGAAACCGAGTTTTTTTTGTCATGAAACCAGAATTTATTGGTAACATTGTTTACAATTTGAACTACCGGATGGCTCTGCAGTTTTCAAAGAGTAGGATAAGACACTGAGTGCAGTAACGGCTTATAAATATTTAATATGTTGTTTCACATTCAGGAGTATAACTGTCAGGCAAGAAACCATACTTTTCACAGCTCTAAGCAAGCGTTTTATTTGTCATGTTTTGTCATACTAGAAACAGTGCTAAATGAGGCGAAAATTGTTCCTTATATGACTGACATATAGTTCGAATTCATCAAACTGTTCTCACTATAGCGCTTTACCATTGACACGAACCTATACAACTGGCTCTTAATAACCAAATCAACTGTATTGCTTAGCTTTATGAAAACAGTGTGGCCATATTCTAATTGCTGAGTAGACGAATTCTTCAGAAGCTGATTTCTAAATATTGCTGCAATGCTGAACTTCATTAACCCCTTCTTGGTCGGATTTTTCCCGAATCTCCGACAAAATGATTACGTTTTCCATTCAAGGCAGGAAATCTCACCGCGAAAACACGAAGAAAGTAAGACTATTTGCGCCATTTCTCAGCGATATTCAAAAATACAAAAAAATAATCGCGAGACATGCAGGTAGCGACGAATTCATTTTAGACGATGCAATATCTCTCTTCTTCGCATGACATGCGGCGCCGACCAAGAAGAGGTTAAAATAGTCTGACCATATTCTAATAGTTGGGTAGAAGAATTCTTCAGAAGCTGATTTTTAAAAATTAAATATAATTTTTGAAAATCTTCTTTAGAGAAATTATTTATAAGCATAAAATAGAAATATCAGAGATGTTTTATTTCAAACAGGAACAAAGAATCTAAAACAAGCCCGCCTAATATAATCTCGGCCTTCTGGCTACTAGTAGAAAGTGGCTGCATTCAAAGAGATTTTCCACATTTCAGTGTACAGAAAATGTGAAGCAAATTTAAATTACACTTTAATTCAAAATCATTACAATTTGCAGCAGATTCAAAATCAGTGCATCTTTAATTGCCAGACATTTAAAATTCTCATTTGAGAAAATAGGACATACAAAAATATTTTTTATAATTCTCAATACAACAAATACTGTAAAACTCTTATTATAGTTATGAAAAAATTAGCAAATTAAACTAGCAAATATTATTTATGTTAACATGACCCGATGTGAAATAAAAATATTGGTCTATAATTAATTAAATTACAACTAGATCGTTTTGTTTCAAGCTTTTATAAGCGAAACAAACATTTGTTTTGTGTCAATAAACTAATTAATCTATACAAGCGTAAATATCACAACCCGATTTGAAAGAATTAAAAATAAAAGGTCCTTACACAAATATTTAATTTATAGAACACGAAGGAGGCATCAGGAACAAGACAATACCACATCTCAAGACAAAGAAAACAATTGGGAGAACAAACAATTAGAGTAAATTATCGAGCAGTGGGCAACAGATGTTCGCTCAGTGTTCGACAGCTGGAGTTAAAATAAAGATCTTTGTTAAGTATTCTCTGCAGATTACCAGATGGCATGGCTGGCGGCTAAAGTGTGTGTATTGTGCTTAGTCAAGTACCTCTCGGCTCGGTTGAAGATTCGTAATAAAGGTATTCTTTCGCTTTGCTTTCTATTTGGTTCTGTATAGGGAATTTTTTGGGCACATTTGTGAGTGTTTAAGGCATTTTAGTTTGTTTCAGTGATCGATACTGATTCGATCCAGTCTAATAAAATAAAACTTCGGAAATAATGTTTTTTGTTTTTATGATTCGAACGTAATATTTGAACGGCCCATTTCAGAAACAGAAGAAATAGAGATTTTAAGTTTCGAGGCATAGGCACTTCGAAGATTAAGATAAACTGATTTGCAGTTGTTACTTTCTTATACTAGGTATGGATACTGGTATTCTTAATATGTACTTACTCAAAAGATAAATTTTTTGAATTATTACCCTGTGAAACCGTTAACCTAAAAATTCCTTTACCCTCCTCATTAGGTGACACATACCATATATTGTTTTTTTAAACCCTATTAGAACGTAATTTGGTTGAAGTTTCATAATAACGGTATTCATTCGTTTTGCTTTCTATTCGGTTCTGTTTAAGAAATTTTCGGGACGCATTTGTTAGTGTGCAGTGCTTCTTCAACCTTAAGTTATTTAGGCATTTCAGTTTATTTCAGGGACCGATACTGATACGATTTAGTCTATTAAAATAAAACTTCATAACATTTTTTTCAAACTTCGTTTTTTGTTTCTAACATGCGAACTTAATATTTCAACGCTCCATTTCAAAAGCAGAACAAGAGATTTTAAGTTTCGAGGCAGAGGCACCTCAAAGATTAAACCTGAACTTCAAAGCCCAGTTTATATCATTCTAATTTGACCCTTTTGAATTCCCATTTACTTAATATGCATATTAGCGGTCATGAAGATTGATGTTCGTGTCAGAGGTTTAAAAATCAAAGACTGCATGAATTGATTTGCAGTTGTTACCTTTTCTCTGTACTACACTGTAAAAAATTTTAGTGTAACACAACACCAAAAATGGTGGCAACTACTTTACACCAAAAGTGGTACAGTAAAACACCAACCATTATTTTTGGTGTAGTGAAACACCAAAGATAATTTTTGGTGTAATCAAACACCAGGGATAATTCTTGGTGTAACCAAACACCAGGAATGTTCCTTTACACTACTTTTGGTGTAAAGTAGTTGCCACCATTTTTGGAGTTCAGTAACACTAAAACACAGGGCCTATGTAATACATAAAATATTTTATATACTGACACGAAACACCAGCAAAAGTAAGAAAAATCGGCTGGTTATTCAAGTATACTAGAAAATAAATACCTTACCTATAAGACATATATGAATATTATATAAAATATAGTTATACATGAATGTTGTCAAAATAACACAAAAACAATAATATGCTTACGATATATAAATACATGTGGGTGTGTGTATATATTAAACAAATTTTATTACAAAATCTGAAAAAAAAAATAAATCCTTAAGATTCAGTATATATATATATATATATATATATAACTCCGAGAAGTTCTAAACTGAAATCATTAAAAAATTATTTAAAATAATTCAAATAAAACTTTGAATCGCAGGAGTGAAAATAAATATTCTGACACAAGAACACACTATTCCGTTGTAACTAAAAGACTGTGCCAATTATATTAAAACAGCAAACAAATAAGAATAAAATAAAATCATCTGTCTTATTATCGTCTGCGTGTTTCAGGTGGGAGAAAAATATGTAAAGTATTTAAATCCATAAAAAATAAAAAATCCATTTTCGGCAAGCTTGAAGGCAAAGGTAGATTCCGTTACGTTAATGTTACAAAAGTCATGAAATATTACATATTGATCCATACAGACATAGCCAATGACTTTATTGTTTCTACACATTGCAATATTTACGCTGTGATTCTGTTTTCATGCCATTTAATTTTTTGGTATATCAAGGTTTTATCATTCCATTTTTCATTCCAAAAAGTTATGATAGATTTATCGGTCAGTACATTGGTCAATTTTTTTATATCTCAACACATAATCATTCAGCAGGTAGGAGTCATAAAGAAATAAACATCTCAACAGTGCAAATATCTCCTAGATAACATTAAGCCAGCCTATCTGTAACAGTAACAAGAAATTGACTCTTGGCACGAATGAAGAAAGACTCTAGATTTAAAAATTAATTTATTTAATCTAGGTTACAATATAATTGTGAGAACATTACTTTGTCATATGGTAAAATCACATGACATGGAAACAGTTAAATACTACTAGAATGGGCTCATTTAGAGAACTCCCTGGTTACAGAGATAATAGTCACAAAATTCTTAACATATAAGAGAATAAAACTTTTAAACATTGTGTGTGGAAAATTTAATACGTGTTTTTAAAGCATAGGATATGAATGCAGCCAATTTGAACAGTAAATTTTAATCTCCATCGACGGTTAAAACCAAATACTCAGGCAGAAAATCCCAAACAATTTTAAAGTTAAGGAGATATTTTTCAATAGTAAAAAGGATAAAGGAAACTCTTTAAATATCTATCGTTTTTGGCTACTTTATATTGATTTTATTAAACAAATCGTGGTCCCGCCATGTTTAGTTAAATGTCAAATTAAAGTATTCTGTCAAAAAACCTATTATCAAATTAACTATTAAAATTATTTGATTAATTAAAATTAACTATTTACTTAATTAAAGTTAAAAATTAATTGTTACAAAACTTCACTAAAACCTTTTTCATGGTTCATACTATATGCCAGTAATCTTTATCTTATAATTATCTAATAATTATATTAATTTAAATAAAAGTCACTGTGGCTATGTATGTATGTTCCACATCTTCTCCTAAACCACTGGACTGATTTCAATCAAACTTTTTATTTAAGAAAAGAGAAAGGTCACCTTCAACTTTTCAAAGCCTAAAAGATGCTTAAAATTTCACTTAATTAAAAATTAAGCAAGGCGTTTTTCCGCGATGTCTTTCATTTCCATAAATTTGTTTCTCTCATTTTAATATTTTTTTCAAAATTAATTTTAAACTGAATTCGTAACAATATTCTTGTTGATCAAAAATAATACGAAGAACTGTTTCCAGAAGGAAGAATGCTAAAAGAAAATTTTAAAAGTAGACGATTTAACAATTTATATCGGGTCCAGCTATTGATTTATTTTCACGCTTTAAACTAATGAATAATTAAACAGTTAATTTAATTGTTTCAAAATATTCATTAAAACCTTTCATTGACTTTAGTAATTGTTAACAAAATTTGAAGTACCTATATAACAAATAATAACCTATGAAGAAAACGGATGCTTTTAAAAATCGTCTGGTTCAATTGATATTCTCATTTTAATTGAAAGCGTTTTAGATCAGAAAAGGAATTTGCGTATTATAATATTTATACAATAGTAATTTTTACATTGAAAATATTAAACATGAAAACATTTTAATCCGGAGCAAAGCCAGGTATATCAATTAACAGTTATAATTAATAAATTTAACAAAGATATTAACTATAAATTAATTAGTCATAAATTAATTATATTATATCGTATAAAAAGTGAAAGTGAATGCAGTTGATGGAACTCATAACTTTATGTAATTCTTGCTGTCAAAAAAACTTTCAATATAAAAGTAGTTTGTTTGATAAGGTGATACCCTAACTGAAATTTTCTTTTATCTTCAATCTTAACGAAGCTATGGGGAAATGATAAATTGGAGGGGGGGAGGGATTGAACATCGCTTTTCAGCTCATAACTTATAAGCAATTCTAGCAGACAAAAAACTTTTAGTATAAAAGTTGTTCGTTATCATAAGGTGATAATTCGCTTAATTGAAATTTTTTTTCTATCTTTAGTCGTAACAGAGCTATGGGGACATGATAAGTTGGGGAGGGGAATGAAAATGGCTTTTTAGCTCATAACTTCGAAGAAATTGTGGCTATCAAAAAAGTTTCAGTACAAAAGTTGTTTGTTGTGATAAGGCAATAATTCGCCTAATTTGAATTTTCTTTCTATCTTGAATCGTAAGGGAATTATGAAAATATGAAATTTTCAGTCCCCCACCATTTCCACCCCCTTTGAGCTGGTTAGCCCATCTGTGAACGCGGCCGAGATTTTCACCGTCCTTACAAACATATCCGTAGCCAGTTAAAATCTAATCAAAATTACTCTAGTTATCTTGTTTACAAAATAACACGGGCCAAAGCGTTATGCATATACTTCTCTACTACTAATAATAAGGAAAGAACATTTTGCCCTCTATTCTCATAAGTATTGGAGATACAAGAATGAAAGAGGGTGGGGGAAACTGCAAATGACGAGAGCTTTCCAACAAGGGGTAACATGCTTAGGTTAAAACGTACTTTAAGTTAGGGGGGGAGGAGGGGAAGGGTGGGAAAATCACTTTTCACCTCATAACGTCTAAGGAATTGTAGCTATCGAAAAAGTTTAAATTCAAATATTGTTCGTTATTATAAGGCAATAAGTCGCCTAATTTGAATTTTCTTTCTATCTTCATTTGTAAAGGAATTATGGGAAAATGAAAATTTCCACCCCCTTTGAGCTGGATAGCCCATCTACGAACTCGACCGAGATTTTCACTATCCTTACAACATATCCCAAGCTGGTTAAATTTACATCACAATTACTCGAGTTATCGTGTTCACAAGATAACATGGGAAAAAGCGTTTTATATATATATATATATATATAACTTTTTAACGAAGGGTGGTTTTGGGTTCTAGGGGTCATGATCGATGAAGATCTGCAGAAATTTTCCGAAAGTCGTGTCATGAGAACCATTGCAATAGGTAGAGTTCCTATAAGGAATCTACCTAACAAAATATCGAATATTAATGAATGAGGTATCAAAATAGGCTAAAATTTTCCAGTGCTTTCAAATATATGCAATTTTTAACTGTATCTTTAATGAGTAAAAAGATAGAAATTTGAACTTGAATAAAAAGTTTTAAAAGAAGATGAGAAAAAAAGAGTAATAAGAAAAAAGGGTTGCAACAAAAATGTCCTGAAATAATGTATGCTAAGAAGTGCCAAATAAATTTTTCTTCTGTTTTCACATTAGTGCATTATTTAGGTTTCTCTTCTTTGTAATGTAAATTTAATAAATTCAATTTTTCTGATTTAATTCTTCATAATTATTGCGACTCTTGTAATTAGAATTGATATTAATTTGCTTTTTCCGCTTGAAACAAAATAAAAATAAATATTAGTGAGAAACCCTACTCGCTCTGCTCGCCAACACTCAAGAATCACGCTGGGATTCTTTTGGGATCATTACTTGACAGTTATGAGTTCCTGCTAGTAATAGGAAATTATAAATACATTAATTACTAGAAGTAAATTTAAATTATTTGAATAACAAGAAATTCTAACCAAATTAATTTTAAAAACCTGTAACTAAACTTTAAATTACTAAAAACTAAATAATCAAATTATAAAATTAAAAATTTACCTTTATACCACATATATGTAAATGTTAGAAAGAAATTTGAATGCTGAAATGTATGATAAAATGTTTTCTAATAAAAATTATTTTCATCAATCAGAAATCAGGCACTTTAAACTTCTTTGTACACACAATTGAATTTAAACAGATTCATGAGCCCTAACTTCATTCCAACAAACTTCCAAATATCCACACTTATCAATGAATTGTTGCTCAAAAAAGCTTCGCCACATGCATGCACACTCTCTGCAATAATTATTTAGAAAAAAAAGATATAAATTTTCTCACTGGGTAGCTTTTTATATGTTAAAACTTCAGAAAATTTG
>BGPR01040829.1:0-13823 GCA_013235015.1 Araneus ventricosus | reverse complement strand
CGGCAGCGGAGATCGATGAAGAACGAGCAGTGATGTCTTAGTCCGAAAGCCGTAAATCTGATACAAAAGTTTCAAAATTAGTTATAAATGTTGCCGACGAATTTGGCGCTGCAGGTTGTAATAGCTATTCAGAGAATCCGATAGAAATCTATAAGCTGTCCTTGGCTTTTTTGAAAAAATCTAATTTGGCCAGTGTGATTGCAACGATTACTTGCAAATGACAGTTTGCAGCTTTCTTCTCGAAATCTGATTACAGCATTGCAGCGCCACCTATATTTTAACTGTATCAATTTCAACAACATATCGCATTCGTCAGAACCATTCAAACCTGAGGAATCTTTGAATGTTTTACCTATATCTGACTATGTTTTAATAAGAAGAGTAGAAGCTCTCTTTGTAGGCACACTTATATTCTTTATTAAAGTTAATCATCACCGTCGACCGCATTGTTCGTTGGTGACTGCAAGGCAATGCGTCTGACAGGCTGGGGAAACAATATCGTATTGTGCTTGCCCGTACAATTTTTAATTCTAGCATTCTAAGATTAATTGCGGCCTTCTTGTGAGGCAAGTTATTTAATTTTAAAATGAGGGAGTCCTTTGTTGGACACCCTGTACATACTGTAATTATATACAAAATAGTAATAGATGTTCATGACTTAATCGAAAAAGATCTTTATTCGAAACGGCTCCCCCCCCCCCTTTAGTTCGGTTAACCGGGTTGTACTGTAATAAAATAAAATTGAGAACAGGAATTAAATATCAGCAAATGCACACGATAATTAAATAACTTTTATCTAACTTATTTTTCAGGAAAAAAGGTTTTGAAAAATCTTTTTTTTCTCAGGTACAATCGTCTTTTATAGTCTCTACATTAAAAAAATAAAAAGAGTCTGGGGAGTTATTTCGAAAAGGATCATGCAATTTTATTTTAAAGATAACGTAATTAGTATTGCAGAGAACGTTGATATGATCTTTCAACTGAGTGTTAAATATTACTGACCCAAAATGGAGTTTCAGAATCGAAATAAAACAATTCTACTTTCGTTACTATTCGTTAATTATGTAGCTGCTTAACTGAGAGATATCTTTCTGAAATGACCCATGAGTGAGTAATTAACGAAGTTTGAATCCGTTTATCAGTTATGTCTCTAGTGTTTTCCAATTATTTATGAAAAGTACTCTGCAAAGACTCTGGATAAATTATTCAAAACCAAAGATTCATTGCTAATGAGCTTAGCGGATTTCAGTAACATCCATCGGATATTTTTGAAATTATCTATCTAATGCGATATACTGAAGCTTAGTAGACTTAGCAGGCTTAACTAAAGAAGGAGCTGAAACTTCTTCATTTTATTAGAAACTGAAACTTTACTAATCATTTCTTTTAAAAATATAACGTTTGAACGATGTAACGGTATAGAACCCCACATTCGAAAAGCTAGTTACAATACTTCTTCCTAAATTTATTGAAAACATTATCATCAAAAATTCTTCGAAATATAAGTGAGAAAAGAAATATTTCCTGAAGACAGTTTAAGCACTTCACATGTTTTTTTTTAATTTCTGAAATTTTTAATGTCTATATATCTCATACCATATAGACATCAAGTAGGATGATGATCAACAAAGACTGAAATACCTAAAATATATCTCGAAAATGCACATATCTACATTAAAAGTAACCATCATATAAACTAATAAGTATCTCATTTTGAATTATCTCATTGAATTTGATTACTCATGAAAATTAGTTGCTGGAAATTTAATTTTTTGAAGATACATCGATGTGCTGAAATTTCAAATTTCAGTTTGATGTTATAATACAATAATAAGAGAAGAGATACGATGTCAATTTCTTACCCCATCATGTTTTCAACTGTATCTTTTGTACCAATTGTAATGCTTAGTTTTCATGAATTTTTAAATCTCATTGAAATTTAACTTGCAATAATCTGGAATTATTTGTTGTTCTTATCCTCATAACTTATTTAATGTCATCTTTTACTTTATGTTAGTTTATTTTGCCATACAAGACATCAAAGCAACTTTTTAAAAGCGTCCATAGTTATAGAATGTTCTGCTTAGTCTGATTGGAAAATAATCTATACATTTTAAGAAATCATTTAAATTTTTATACTGTAGGAAAATTAAAAATAATTAATTTATTTAAATTGGATGCAAAATAATAACTGCGAAATTATATTGTAACTGACTATCTTCTTTATTGTAATTAAAGGATATTGTTCAGGAAAGTTATTTATTTAAAATGAAATAGTTAAATAAAGAATAACGCGTCCTCATGATTTTCTAGGATCACCGTCGCAATATACTTTTGTTTACTTTGGTTAACATACTAACTATTGATAGTACTATTAGTGGCTTCATATGAGGATATAAAATAAGAGTTAGACATTTTTTTGAAATAATAGAAAGAAAATGAAAAGCAAACTGAAAGAGTTTAAGTTTTTTTAAGAATATTGCAGTTATAATTCAAGGAAGTCTTAAAGGAAATGGGTATAAAATTATGGCCGTAATGCTTTTCTTTTTAATTGACTTCTCTATTTTAATGCAAAATCGGCAGCAACTGGCTTTTTTAAAATACAATTTGGATATAAAAATATTCTAATATTATTAATTAAATTAATAATATAAGAATTAATTTATAATATATACCTTTTCGTTCAATTGAAGATGTAGATGTGGATGAAACATCCTTTATATTTTCAAATGCTGCATATTAACAAATTATCAGGAAACATTGCGCAAGAAGATCAATTGATTTTAAAACAAAAATTTCACCTGAAGAACTTAAATGCACAGAAACATATATAAAGCAATTTTAAATTAGAAATATGTAAGAAAATGTGTGAATAATTACGAAATCATTAAGCATTATTTTATTTTTACAAGAGTTTAAATTTCGCTAATTTGATATTCTGAGTTAAAATCTCTCCAAAGTTCTGTGTTCATTAAATTTCGAAACACTTTAAGTAACTTCAAAAAAAACCAGGGAGAACTAAAAAGAAATTATTAAATAATAAAATAATATTAATTAAAAATTACAGTTTAGCTCACGAATGTTGTGCACGACAATCTTAACGTAAACTATATTGGCCATACATCTTGCAATAATATCATCTTAAGTGAAATAACTGTCGATGAAATTATGCCCTTTCAACATAAATCTTAAGTAAAACTTTCTATTTCATTCTAAGAACTCATTTCGATAGTAGCTGCTGTGTCTAAAATCTTCGAATGGTCCATAGCTACGCTTGACGCAAATTCTCAAATAATTTGTTTTGCACGTAGGAGCACCAGTGTTGTAGTGGCAAATTTTCCAGTGGGGGAACACTAAAAATTCCTACACTTTACGTGGGTGGCACCAGACACCATGGCACCCCATATGAAGACTAGAGGCCTTTATGACGACAAGCAGGATAAAACGAGAGGGGGTAGAGCAAATTGACCCCCAGGGTATTTAATCACCATTGGGGGCTTGTTAAATGGTTTAATTTACGCCGTTATCTGTGACGGAAAAGGGTGATTGAGGATGTGGATCCTTGGCGGGTGGCTTTGGTATTTCATGTTAAATATGCCTGCAGCAGTAGCAAGAAATGATATTGCACACAGAACTTCTACTTTTCAACCAACTTTAAAAGAACAAAAAAAATTTACAGTACATGAAAATTTTATAATTAATAGAAAACTGCAAAATTGGCGAAAAAATGGGATTTTATCGAAAAAACAAAGGGGGCGCGTACCCCCACCACTACACCCCTGCCGAGCAGTACATGTAATTTTGTTAAAACATTTTTCCCCGTTACTATAAAGCATTACAGATATTTCTCTTACTTATTAAAGTATAATAATACGGCTACATTTCTTAAAGCTTTTTTTTGTGCCGTTCTTGGTTTCGTATAGCACTAGCTTAACGTTTTTCAAGAAACTGATAACCACGTTTTACAAAAGCTACCTGCTCCTCACTCTCTCTTGTTGAATTCCTCTCTCGATTTACGTGCATCACAATGTTCTGCTGAATCATTTTCTTGATTTACATGCATCACAGTATTCTGCTAAATCACTCTCTCTATTAATGAACATCACAGCATCATATCTGAAACTGTCCGCATTAATTCCTATCTTCCAGGTAAAGGGATCGCTCCTATGATCCAATTTCCCGAGGCTTCTTCCAAGTGGGACAATTAAAATTAGCTTGCTATTAGTGGAGCTTTAGAGCATTCTGTCGCAACCAATAATAAGGATGGTTAAGTAGGAATCGACGACGATGTCAAGGGCTGTTGAAAATGAGGAGGTCTTTAGGGGCATTTGAAAAGACATGCCTTCAAGCCGCGATTAAAAGATCAGAGAAAAGAGAGCTTAAAATTTGACTGATTAGCAATGAGTGTCTAAATATATTAAGAAAGCATTTTATTCATTCCTTTCTTTAGATCATTGAGTCATAAATGAATATTATATGGTATTCCAAGGTTTTTAAAAAGGCCTTAAAGATTCGAAATAAAAATGGATCTTAATCTTTTAGGCTGTGAATAAAATAATACTGCGCTGCTTTATAAAAAATTCAGAAATTGTATGCTAATATTCAGGTAGTTTTAAATTAATTCGTATAATATAATAAGTTTATTGAAAATTAAATGTTTACTAACTGTGGAAGTTGTTTTGAATCTAATTCAGTATTGGTTTATTCCTAACTTGCATCTTTCTGGATATATCTTTCTCCATTTCTTTCCCCTTAAATTAGGTTTAAACTAAATTAGTTTTCCTTCAAATTCAACAAACTTATCTATATCATTGATATCATTTCAAAATATTAGAAAAATCAGTAACAATATATAGGTTTTATTTTTTTACTCTCCCTTTGTTTACTTAGCGAATTTTATATTATCCATTGAAAATAGGACTATGCATGTTAAACTTTTATTATAAAAAAGACCTTTTTTATATTAGGAAAAGTTGTTGTTGATTAGTGTAATTAATACATATTCTTCCAGTTTACAATAATAATAATATAGCATTTGAGTAACTAATTTGAATATTGGAAAAACATTTTTGTCACAGGTTTGTCAAACCACATCAGACTTAATTTAAAATTTAAAGATCAATACGCCTCTCCAGAGATTAAGAAGTGCAACGATTCGCTTTTCAGACAGATAATAAGTTGTTAATTCATTAATCTTTCAAATAATTATTGAATGTATAAGATCTTTCTAGATAAAAACGTCACTATCGATGTTTTGAGCAAGCGACTATAGCAATAGAAGATATAGGAATACACATAGATTTGTGTGTCTTAAAAAACATTTTAAAAAAACATAGCTTCCCAAGGTTTTTCTTATTCCATTTGATCCCAATAGAGAGTATATGAAGTTTCAGCCTTCTAAGATAATAGTAGGGTTTGCCTGTAAAGCCCTAAAATTTGAAAAAAGCTCTTAAAATATAAAATTTTTAGAATTTTTTTAGAAATTTTATATGGTTACTAATGTGTTAAAAATGGTTTAAACGTGGTCTCATAAACATTATTATTAATATTATGAGTACTGTTTTTGGCTTGAGACACCATGTTTTGGAACTTTTTAAAGGTGTTGCCCTGAAGTCAGTTTCTGGTACATCAATGAGTCCGGATTACACTGAGTTTAAACAGTTTCAAGAAAAAATGGCCCACACTTAAAAACTGCAAGGAGCAATTAAAAAGTTGCAAATCAAGGGCAGTAAAATTGATAAGCTTAAAAGAAGAGACTGTCTCCTTCCTCAAAATGGTCCTCACTGAAAAGAAAATTCTGCTTCTTCGAGGTGACTACAGGGAATGTGCCGCAATTACCCTAATACTGTTGGGAGAAACTTCCCCCTCACGGGGAGTTTCTGGGCAAAAGCATGCGGCATTTTACAAATGGTAAATACAAAAACTGTATCAATTATGTTTGTCCAACGCTTTGAGTTTTGCTTGCAAGGTTTGATTGAATGCTCAAAAAGCTGCAGATGCTCCTGTAAATGATCTGATGCTTTGGGAGTTCCTGAACATGTACGAGAAATACGACCCTATGGTTGTCCGAGCTGCCCTTTCAAGTTTTAGCAGACATTTGTGGTATTTAACAAGAAGAAGCGGTATCATTTTCATTCAAAGAGTCAGACTCTGAAAAGAAGAAGATTGTAGCATCCTTAATAAAATACAAAGGTAATGAAAATCACTTCCCACTGGAGTCCCCATCATTTGTTCATCATTTTATGCTTTTTTTCCTCAATTCATAAGTGGCTATGCGTACAATTAATACTTATTTTTGTTTATGTTCTAAGTAAACCTGTCGAAAAAGCAACAAATATAAACTAATTTTAACGCATTAATGATAATATATAATTTCTTAAAAAATTCTAAAAATTTTACATTTTAAGAGCTCTTTTCACATTTGGCTTTACAGGCAAACCCTCCTGTCAACTTAGAAGGCTGAAACTTCACATACTCTCTATTGGGACCAAATGAAATGGGAAAACCCTAGGGAGCAAGGTTTTTTAATTTTTTAAATTTTTTTACCTAACATACATAATTCTTTCTGGGGGGAGTAGGTTTTTTTCTGATTTTCTGTATTAAAACAAAGATGGAGTGGTTGAGTAGGTGAACCACGAAATTGATTAAAATAGAGTAAGGATATCCATTTTTATTCAAATAAAATAGAAAAAAGCTTACTGTAAGATGAGTTTATACTTTAAAAGTTATTGTGGTTAATTTGGTCTTTCGAAAATGCTCTCAATATATTTTACAAATTTATTATCAACAAAAAAAAATGCTTCAAATTTCACTTAATAAAATGCCATAGGATAATGATAGATCTTTGTATATCTTTTATACGAAAACAAGAATAGAAGGAAAAAAGATGCATTTTATATAACCAACCAATTGATAATACTTTCTAAACCTTAATTTGAAAATATCCATTGTATTCATTCACTTAGTTAAAAGTTAAAAACAGCGCGAATAATTTAACAAAATTAGTATGAAAAATATTTATTATCCTTCAATGTTAGATTGCCATAACCGCATTATTCTAATAAAAATATATTGGTGAAAGAAGACTTAGAAAACTGTGATAATAATCATGTAAACGGGGTAATTGACAGAGCTATTTGAACATAACACTATTATCATTGCTGAGGAAACAATTGGCGATACTGCTTTGAATTGCTGAATAGTAGAAGAATGTGTGGGCATGTTTGAGATGGGGAGAGGCCACTGAGGTTTGTCTTCGTACTACATTACTTCAGGCAGAAAACTACGCCATAATGGGAATTCGTAGTTAGATTATGGTTATAGACGGATTGTTCTGAATAAGACAGATGAGATGCTATAAAACTGAATATTAAGGAATTTCACATTTATGAAACCATACTGTATCTCTAAAAGAGATTTTGACATGACTGTTACTGCATTTTCATGCTTTATTGTATGTATATTTGTCACCCTGTAGCACACAGCAGCATTTATTATCAGCAAACCCGCCATCTTTCATTACAATGCGCGATTCATATTGCGAATTGTCACGTATTTGCGACAGTAGCGATGTCAGTTACTAAATTTATAGAGTACACACATTATAAAATCTTTGTGGCTACTTTAACTTCCCTAAAAATTAAAAGAAACAGTGCGAAGGATCCAATATAACAGAACAGAAGATATGGTTGCATGGGACAAATAAATAATTTTTAAATTAATGTGGCCACAAAAATACAAAATCTTCAATTTCATAGATATGTAGGTTATTTTGAAAACAATGTATAAATAAGAACAAGGACAACAAGAAACTTAAAGTTTTCTTCCTGAAATTTGGCGTCTCTTATCTGCTACCATTTTATCTACTTTGGAGGGTATATTGTTCCAGTGACTACTTTTCAAATTGACCCAAAGCGAGTGACAGGAGACTAATTTCCTTCCATAAGTAAAAATTATTCCATAAGTAAAAATTATCGCACCGATAACTGCTCCAAAACATGGAACAAATTTCATATACCAATTTGTTTTCAAACCTGGCTGGCGAATATTTGAAAAATTCAAGCACCCAACTTCACTGAATTTTGCCTTCAAATCTGAACAGCGTTGGATCTCGGTTATATCCATCTGTATATGAGTAGGTACTGCTTCTATACCTTTGGATATACTTGAAGAAAGCATTTATTTCGAGCGTTTAAAATCTTCAAACTTTGTACAAAATTCAGTTCTAAGACTTACATTTTTTTCGATTATTTTTGATGCTATGCAGTTTATCTAGCTGATTATTTTACTTTTTAATTCACAGCAAAAATACTCCAATCTCCACTTTTCTAAAAATACCGATGTCTGTCAACAATTTTTTTGTGTAGTTTTACTACAGGCTGATTTCGATAATCACATACGGAATATGAAGACCTAAACCAAAGCGCGCAGTTTACTTTCGATTCTGTTTTCAAAATGAGAGTAAGTGGGTAAGAAGAACATTGTGTCATGAAAGTTACTTAACTTCAGTCTTACTATGATGCGCTTCATTTTGTTTCATTCCTCAACAGCTGTAGAATACTAATGTCATGGTAGGTATTGGTATATTATCGACTCCTAAAATATATGCCGCTATTTGTGGAGAAATGGTGCGCAGATGTAACACGATTAATAATTGCCCATTGATGAATTTTGGGGTTTCTTATTAATTATGTATAAACAGGAATTTTAAAAGTTAAACTACGAAAATTTTATTAAAAATTTCATTACATGTTTGTTGGTCTGCAAAAATACTTGTGAGACGCATGCTTTCAGTGGGCCACGAGTTGACACCCTTCATATAAAGGATTTAAATGCTTATCTGTATGACAATGCGGTTATGCGAAAAAACAACAAAGGGACAGCAGATGGTGTACGACACCTTTCCATAATTTGATAGAAGCAGTTAAGCAAAAAAAGAGATTTTATGTCTAAATGAAAAAATATTTTATGTCTAAATCTACTTTTGTTAATAAAGATTTTATCCCATCGAAAATGAGTATGCTAATTTGTAAGGACAGGTTAATTTTCTAAAACATTTAATTTTCTCTCACTCTCAAGATGTCAAACTCTAAATATGAAGATCCAAAGAAAAAATGTAAATCAGAAAAAAAAACTTATGATTTTTCGCAAAATTTCAAAACTACCAATCAGTTTTCCTATTGGGGAACTGCTGAGCCATTCTATTTTGAGATCAAATATTCATTTTTGTAAACATGTTGTTTACCGAACAAAACCTTTTTTTTAATTTAGAATTGAGATTGAAAATTCTCATTTTCTTTCTTTGTGTAAAATTACAATAAATGTGTATGCGAAAACATTCGCTGCACTCTGAATAACTGCTGCTTTCCAAACA
Organism: Araneus ventricosus; assembly: GCA_013235015.1. NCBI lineage: Eukaryota > Metazoa > Arthropoda > Arachnida > Araneae > Araneidae > Araneus > Araneus ventricosus. The sequence goes on along the minus strand of BGPR01040829.1, from coordinate 4,450 downwards.
CAATTCCGTGAAAAACTCACTTTTTTGCACAATGTTAAAGGAAAAATACTTTGCAAAACAATCGTGTACTAAAAAATCTGAACTCACAAATTTCTAAGAACACTAATTTCTTTTCTGCAAATATGAAGGCTTACCAATAGTTGAATGAAGCTCGTATCATTGAATTCTTAAAAAGCATTTCTACAAATAATTTTGTCTAAAATAAAGCAATTTCAATAAATACCGAAGAAATATATACATTAAAAACCTTCTATAGGAAAATAATCTAGGGTTTAAAATGCAAATGAGGACATTAAATATGAGCCTAACTCGGTTTTAGAAAAGCAGCTGAACATAGCTCAAGTATGCTTATCTGACTACAATAACACAAAGAGAATGTGCTCATATTTTCAAAATTCCAGTTTCATTTAAACCCGTATTAGATGCTTAAATTATTGTGGATAAATAAAGTAAATTTTTAAAAAGTAGCGTTTGTTTTTGTTCTGAACAGGATTATGAAATATAAAATCAGTAATTTATTCATTATGATTTAGAGCATATTTTTTTTAAAAAATGCAACTAAATCGAAAGAAACTGTATTTTAAAGATACTGGAGTCAATATATTACAAATCATTCGATGAGTACATTAATTTAGACAAGTATTTGAAACCAACACTCAGGCCAAAATGCATTCTTCATCCAAAGGTAAATGTCGATTCCATGAGCACCTATGAAGGACAAAAATTGGAATACTGTGCTCCGAGTCTAATTGGAGGTGTCTTTGGTAAGGCGTTCCTTGTTTCCTCATTTCTGTTTGACTCAACGGCGCACCACCATTAATCATCTATGGCGGATTTTTCCACTAATGCCTCTAGAACCCCGGCCTCATTTTCATTTGAGCGCCACTTACGTTTATAATGAAAGATTTTAACTGTCAAAAAATAAGTAAAAACAACAAATTTTGAATCTGGGGTTCAGTGATTGCTTTGCTTTTTTCATTTCAACTGAATGCGCCTGCAAAAATTGTGAAACTAATTTCTAATTAAAAGTCGTCGCTTAACAAGCAACGCCACCTATCTCAGTTTTCCAGGTTTTACAGGAGGAAGAAAAAACTGAATTATTCGCAATTAATAGCGAATATGAGAATTTTTTGTCATCTGGTATGAAACTGAAAGTATACATCTGTTTCAACGGCAAAAGTGTTAAAAAAAATTGGAAAATTTAAAATTTCTTGAGATAGGTGGTGTTAGCATAGCAGACCATTCATCAGATAGGCAGAATTGTAAAAAGTGTAAATAAAATGAAATCAAATGAGAAAATTGTCTCAATTTTACTTCAATAAAAAGTTTTATTGAAAAAGAAGGGTAGTTTGATGACAAAAAGTTGGCTGTAGGTGCTTCAAAAATTATTAGTAGTGATACATGAAAATTAAAGAGATGGTGAATTAACTTTTTTATAAAATCGTCTCGACATTCGGTTGCAGAAGTTTCAAGATCACAGCTCACTTCTCAGATGGAGATTAACATATTTTTCTGAAAATAGTCTTGCCAGGATTACAATCTTCTTTTTCACTCTTCTTATCCTTTTTTACACCCTTTTTCTTCTTATCTGTCTTGTCAATCTTCACCTTCTTGTTTTTTCCATCACTTACATCCTCATTATTTTTGCGTTTGCTCGCCACCTGCCTTCTACTTTCTTCTTCAAAGAGAATAATGTCGTAGAATGCATGCGTGTCTGATGGTATAAATTCCATCATGTACTGTAAATCAGTCCACTTATTGCATGTTATTGCTGGTCGCGAAGTGTAGAGGCGGGGAAAAGCGAAGACATTCTCTGTCTCATATCATCGCCCTTCATTGTCTTTTGTTTAGTGCTTTTAATATCCTCGGTGCTGCACGCAAACATATTTTTCAAATCCCAACTCATTGTGAGCCGAAATTCATCAAAAAGACTTTTCCTTTCCTGTCTAAGTATAGTATCACATCACCTCTTTCTTGATTCCTGGCACTTTCGGGAGTTCATAGCGGAACCCATCTTTCTTTCCTCTTCAGGAACATCTTGCACTATCCGCTTAGTAGTCTTGGAATCTGCTCTTATGAATCCCATATATGCTTTTCCTTTCATTCGATTAATCTTAGCTGTGTTTCTCTTCTAATCTTTCTCATTCGAAAAGATGTTCCTGCTTATGAGCACTGTCTCAGTAAAACTGCTTTCAAGATTGCTTACTTGGTCAGCTTGGTTTAGAAAGGACACATCATTGCTTACATTAGAATCAGCAACATTTCTTGGCTCTTAGTCGAACACTTCACTATCCATGTGAAATCTGTAAAAATATTGCATATATTATTCAACAATACATACAATAAGGTTTATTCAATGCTGAAAAGGATTTGAACTCAATATTTTATAATCACAGTAATATTATAAGTAGCTGTAAGTCAAGAAATAGTCAATTTTGATAGAAAAATTACGTCTATCTCATGAAATCTGCCACTGCAACACTCTGTCTCACGAACATAGTACCTGTCGAGTTCAGCTTATAATTACCTAGTTATTTTTCATACTTTAGCGGTGAAACTGAATTATCTCAACTAAGAGCTGTTCATTACAATACAAACAATTAATATCAATAAAAAATCATTAAAATAGTTTAATTCGTAAAAAAGAAGTGAAGGGTAACATGAAGGGCTCTGAAACACACTGAGATAGGCACTGGTGTGGTAAAAACTAGATAGGTGGTGTTAACATCTCTGCAATTTGTGCGCTACCTGTTGGTCTGACGGTCAAATAGAATCCGTCAGTCAATCTGCCATGAAAATTTACATAAAAATGTATATATAACTCTAAATGGCCAAATTCTGAGATTGGTGGCGTTATTTGTTTAGCGACGAAATATTAATTGGATTGCGTTATTCAGGCAAACATTTCCGTAATGTGATTCCAATCTTGTAGAATTAGGACAATAGAAGTGACATTACCCCTGGTAGAATTGTGAGAATAAATGTAGCAAAAAATTTCAGTTAATTTCACGGATAAATTCCAAATAAATACCTCATTCTCATGTGAAATTTGGTAGTGAACTTTTAAAAAATCCATTACTCCTCTGTAGAAACCGATTGTTTAATGGTTGAAGAGCATTAGCTTAAAGATCTTAAACTTGTTTTACTTCCTTACGTAATCCTGCGTCCGATTGCATTTTTAGGTTTTCGCCTGATTTGAGATAGGATTACAGGAATTAAGGATTTTCATTTATAATTTGTTCTTTTATTCTCAAAATTAGCTTTTATGCAAGCACATTTCACTACTTTTTTGTAAGTATTGTTGACTTGTAAGCATTTTTTCTTTTAAACTACTGTTGCTTTGGTGAGATATCTTTAAACTGAATTAAATTAGAAAATTGCGCTTTTTCTTGAATTTTGCAGTTTAAATGAAACAAACAGGAGTGCTTTCTGATTATTTTAGTTTGCTTTTATTTCAATAATTCCTATATAAAAAATTAAAATCATTAAAGTAAAGCGAGATATTTATCAGAAAATAGCTTTAGGCTCTTATAAAAACATTCTCATTTGTAGGTTAATGAAAAATTCTTCACAATGATACAATTTAGAATAATTTTACCTGAAATTGATATTTAAGTAATATATTATTAAACATTTGTAAATATTTAAAAACGCACACAGCAAAACATTATATTAAACTCAGTATACTCATGTATAATAAAATCAGAAAGATTCCACAAACAAAGTATTAGGGATGGTAGAAAGCGTATAAAAACTCTAGAATCACATAGGAATATATCTAAATCTAATCTAATATATATAAATCGCCACCTTAATGAACTGAAGGATACACGAAGATGCAAAAATGGCATGCCAAAAGTGAAAACTTATCATTTGACGATACTTTATGCTTGGACAATACGATGACAAGCCAGCCAAAACTGAAAAAGTGAAAAACAAATAAACATTCTTCATCTGACAATACTTTATACCTTGACAGTACGATCACATGTCCAGTTTCTGAACAACTCACTCAGAGATCATACCATTCTCATTTCGGTAGGTTTCATGGTGGAGGTAAATGGATAGGAGAACGCTTTCAAAAAACCAGCATTTGTCGCTATCCTTACAATGCCGTCAGCAAATCTATACACGTAGTTATCAATCACTATCTCAGAAATTTTAAGTTGTGGCGTGTTTTAATAAAGCTGGAATTTCCAATCAATTAGCGCAAAAATCCAACTATAGCACTGATGATAGTGTCCTCTAGCTCAACCGGTTGGCGCGTTTCAGGTCAGGTTTCCCGCCTCTCCTAACTGTTTATATTTTGAATTCTGAAAAATCCCCATCTATAAGGTTAGATATTGTAACATGCGCAAAATTTTGTTAAATCTATGTTTGTAGTTTCGTTATACAATGCATATTATACAGGGTGTCCAACAAAGGACTCCCTCATTTTAAAATTAAATAA
>BGPR01040828.1:0-13823 GCA_013235015.1 Araneus ventricosus | reverse complement strand
TCTAGGGAGGTTCGAAGTTGCTAAGCGAATTTTCTTTCAATCCCTTTTTGCTCATTTTGCCTTTTACTTGCATCCAACGCTCAAGCTGGCAATTTTTGAAGATAAACATTTACAGGCAGCAACAGCAGCATAATATTATAATTTGGACTGAAAAATTGGTTAAAAATAAAGGAACCGCTGTTACATTGCTTATAAGTACTCATCAACGAAGGAGAAACGGGGTACCGATTGTGTCCGTTCCGACTTTTGCATCATTTCTGCATGAGGATTTTGAAGACATTTCAATCGTCATTTTCAACCGAGATCAGATGACCAATTATCAGACACTGGTGTCCAATAAATTTGCGAACATCCACATGTGGCTTGGGGAACGTAAAAATTCAAACACCCGTGTACCTATGTTGCTAGGACACACAGCAACCTTACTCACATAATAAATTTGTTTCTGCATGGACATTTGTGCACTTTTCTAGCATCTGGTAGTCTGATTCGAATGGCTAATGTACTAAATATCGATATTGATGAAAAATGTTTTTATATTCTTCTAAATTACAGTAGCTCTGTAATTTCAGTAAAAATCAATCTTTGGAAAACGATTGCAATTCTTATGAACGTAGATCATATGATTTGAAAACGTTTGAAGATTGTAAATTCAGCAATTATTGGAATAGAGCCCAGTACTTGGAGGAAGAATTATCGGCAACTAAACATAAAAAAAGCTTAATATAATTTTTAATATTCACAAATACAAGTAATTCTTAGGAAATATCGACGTCAAAAATTTGAGGAGATGCATTTTGCCGGATTTATATCAATAAAGAAAGACAACGCCGCAGAAAATTTATTGTAGAATGTTTCATAAATCATTAAGAAATTGGAAAAAAAGTTTGGATTGAAGAATGCAATGTTATATTGCGATAAACTATTTTGTCTTAACTGTTATATTGATGCATGCTTTTAGTTCATTTTCTGTGAATTATGAACATTTAATTTAAAATGTATTCTGTGCTGTAAAACTTAGAATTTTTTTTTCTGCTTGAACTTTTAATCTGTTTTGATGTTCATCATTCTGTGCTTGTGGATTCAATTTCATTTCAAGAAAAATATTCAAATAACCAAGTTTAATAAAAATTAGAGGAGTTTTTTTATGAGGGAAAAGGAGTTCCGAGAGCTAGTAAAAATCTGGCAATATGTGCAGGAACTACCAACTTCTTTTTTACTGAAATTAAAGTTTCATCTTGAATTACAGATGCCGATTTTTAATGAATGATTATTATTGCATCTATTTCCCGGTTCAGTGGTTGGAATTGTTTGGATTCGAGTAATATATGGTTAATCCTTTTCTCTGCACAAGAGATTTCGTATTTTTGGGTTTGCAATGATTGATTGAAAATCCTAAACAGCGTTCAGATCATCGATTTAGAAAGGGCTAGAGGAAAAGGATTGCAGATTAATGGTCAATAAAATAATTTCCAACTTTTGGGAAACATATTACGGAAGCAGCTCATAAAAATAAACCTTTAATAAAAGCATGCAATTTAAAATTTTAAAATGCTCGAAATAAGCACTATTCCTTACGTTAAAGTATCCAATATTATAAGAGTGTAACTAAAGATATCACAAAGGAAAAGTTATGACAAATTCAAATAGTATTTCAGAATACCGTAATAATTTAACTCAAAGGATAAAGATGTAGGTATATAAAGGTTTAATGTTAAACCCAACAAATAGGGGATACTTTCTGAATTCTGCCACAGTTTAAGTAAACTCAAAACAGTAAAAGCTACAAAATATGCCGAGAAAAAAAGATTTAGAGCTGTTTATTACTACTGTCTACCCAACGCAACAGACATTGTTTCTTGGCAAGATGCCACCAATGGCGAACTGATTCTGTGGTACGACTGTACAGTATATGCTGCTCTAAAATATTCAATGAGAAATGGTCCCAAACTCCGTATACTTACTGAGGGGCGAGAAGACTTGATTATTGTCCCACAGATTCTCCCACAACAGCCCAGGGATGAATAATAGGGAGATCTTGGAGTTCAATGGGGCATCTTTCGATTTCGTGCCGGTTTTAAAGATTGAACCGCTCATAGGAGCTTTAGTACGAAACAACCTCAACACAAAAGCGTCTTCAGTTCTTGCTTCAGACCTCTCAACTGATGAGCGGATGGGTTGCGAGGGTATATCGTGGCTTTTAACGCATCGTTCAGCGCATGCGCAGAAAACTGACGGTTGGACGTGCCGAGAATTGTGTACAAACAAGAAAAAGTGACATCGTGAAAGAGACGGGGAAACCGGAAGTCACATTTCAAATTATTTTTCACTAGTCAGTTTACACTTTAAATATACGAACTTCCATTGTACGAAACATTCAATAAGCAAAGAATATTTTTCAACTTCAATAGAGGCATGATAATCGAGTAGAAAGTTAGGACTCATTTAGGGTTCCATATAAAGATACAAGGGAATGTACAATGAAATGCGTCTCCATACTGCGATACATATTCTATTCAAAATGTAACGGTTATGCTGTCGATACGTTTGATGTCAAGTCACACCACAAACTTGTGCTGTGCTGTAAGGCCTTTTTTCCTGCTACAAGATGCTCATTAGATTCCGAAATGAAACTGGCGTGGTGCACTTGACATATATTGCGTGAGCATGAATAGACGCCATTATAATTTGCTCTGGAATAACTGGAATTACCTTGATTAAGATGCGTTTCTGTATGTTTCCTTATAATACGCCAAAATCCATTCTCTTTTTACTTTTCCAAATCTTAAAAGAAAGTATCATTGTCATCAACAAATTCAATCTCGAGATATCGATTAATCTCAAAGTTTCCTCCTTCTCCGAGTCCGAAAAAACCATTTTTCACAATTAGCACAAGATGTCCTGCAATATTCGCACGATATCTTTACGATGTTATGCGGCATTCCAAATATCGCAGCAACATCATGGAGGTATCGCAGAATATCATGTGCTAATAGGGCGTGTGTCTTTCTGAACGCAATTACTCAAAAACAGAACGAGCTAAACGAATGAAATTTGGTTTGTGGTTATACCAAATTTATATTTGTCCCGATTTTAATGGGGTTTAGACATAACACAAATTTAGACAATATAAAATTTCATCCTCAGGTACATATGATATACTGAATTTCCCCATTTGTAACTAACCTATTATTAAACATGGCGCATTCTTTTCATAGTTATTAAACACAAGAGGTATTCTGTGTTGTTTACCTTGCAATGAATAAATGTTACCAGCAAGAGTTTTACTGATCAAAAATAGTAACGTAGGTATGGGGTGGGTAGAGTGACAAGGGGTTTATACAGTGGCGAATCCAGAATTTGTTTCGGGGGGGGGGGCGGAGGAAAAAAAAATTTGTATCTTTGTGACGAATGTCAAACCTCATGGCTTATGTAAACCAAAACACTTTAACTTTACAGACTTCACTCACCTTACAATAAGAATAATAAAGAACACTACAATACTTTCGATAATTTATTAAAATACAATGAAATAACTAGCCAAAAAACAGTTCTTGACCAGCGTCAACGCTAAGTGGAATGAGAGAGCTAGAAACGTGGGAAAATTTTAGAGCCTAGGCAGCCAGAAACAATGTTGGTCACGTTTATTATTTTTCATAATAAAAGGGAATCAGAACAAACAGCTATAGTGGATGTGAATAAAATCAAAATTCTTGCTTAGCTCTGGGGGGGGATGTAGCCCCTTAGCCCCCCTGGATTCGTCACAGGGTTTATAGTGCCCTCGGCATCAAACTGAAAAGAGGGATCGTCAAGAAGGCAAAACATCTGCTCACTTATTTTTCTTCTTAAAACAAATATGATTAAGAGAAGAGAAGTTCTACAGCTCGTCTTCTATTACCCTTACTAAGCAATTGAGAAGAAAACTTCATAGAGTTGCACAAGCTTATTTGATTTTTTATACGAAAGCTTTCATTGTTTAGAAAACATTCTGGCTTTTGATTATTGAAAAATTCATTATACCCTTATAGCAAAGATATTTTCTTCCTTAAAACAAATATGATTAAGAGAAGAGAAGTTCTACAGCTCGTCTTCTATTACCCTTACTAAGCAATTGAAGAAAACTTCATAAGTTCTTAGCTTATTTGATTTTTGTCACGAAAGCTTTCTCATTGTTTAGAAAAACATTCATGGCTTTTTGATTATTGAAAAATTGGCGCATTATACCCCATTAGCACAAGATATTTTCTTCTTAAAATGCATATAAGAGAAGAGAAGTTCTACAGCTCGTCTTCTATTTTACCTTACTAAACAATTGAGAAAGAAAACTTCGCAGTTCTTAGCTATTTGATTTTTGATCACGAAAGCTTTTCATTGTTTTAGAAAAAACATTCATGGCTTTTGAGTTATTGTGAAAATTGGCGCATTATCCGCATTAACTAAGGAATGTTTACGATATCTTTCCACAATGTTCTCAATAGCCACATAACGTCGTAGAGATATCGTATGTCTATTGTAGAGTGTCTTGTGCCAGAGGGTAGGTTTGAGATTGAGCGACTTATTTCAGTGCCAAATCAAAGGATGCATACTAAACATCTTTTATCTTCGTTTAATCGCTTGCCATTTGAATAACTGAGTTTTCACAGCCAAGAGTGGTCAAGCCAAATAGCCCCCTTTTCTGTATGCAGCAGTTTCAGATTAACACTTTTATGCGTTTTTGGATCGAGCCAGGCCTGAGTATGGTGTCTCCTGCCTGGTTAGCACCACCACATTGCTTACTTCTATTCTTGTATGCCTGGTGCTTGACCGAAGAAGGTTTTATTCCAGCTTTTTTCAGCGAGAAGTGCAGACGACTAAAATATTCACATGTCTCACTTTTTACATTCAAATTTTTTTGTTTCCCTGACTAGAAAGATTATAGAAATATTGAGAGTTATAGAAATGTAAAGAATGTATTCCCGAAATTTGATGTTCAAAGCATTCGATTCACTTTTATATTGTTGAGTATTAAGTTTCGTAACTTTTAAGCTTATTCCCATGTCGATCAGTTGGTCGATTATGTTTTTCTTTATTTTAAATAATATAATTAATTTAGAACTATTTACAAAGGATCTCCAGTTGTGCCTCTTTAACTTTCAGTTGCCTCTTTAACTTAATTTTTTAACTTGTGAGACAGCAAAAATAGATGCATCTTTAAACTAGAACTTATAAACATGGGAAATTTCCGTTTTTTGCAAGGTTGCGTTGCATCTGTTTCTCCTCTGTTGGAAAATAACTATTGAGCCATGGACATGCTCATTCTGTTCGTCGACTAAATACAAGCCAGTTTGTTTGAGTATCCTAACCTTGTATATTTATCGATAGTTCATACTTTCGCTCAGGAAAGTGTTCGTTCATCCGACATCACAAGAACTCAAGCTTAAATGTATGAAACATTGAAAAAGCTGCAGATCTTACCATATGGGCTTATCTGTTTTGTAGTATGTGACTTGAAATAATATAAATGTCAGTTTAAGGTCAATCCAAAGACTGAAACCATACTTCATAAATTCTTCGTTCAGTCAAAAGCCTGCATGCGTTGTTATCTTCTCTACAAGGTATCACTTGTGCATTGACTGCCACCTTGAAGGCATAAGAGGTCGGGTTCTTGTTATTAGTAGCAGTAATAGATCAACAGATGGGCAAGTGGGTAACTGCCAATGATGTATGAGATCATAAAATAAGCAGTGCCGGTCCACTAAAAGCGGCGAACTCTCTAATCTGGGTGACATAAATCGCTGTTTTTAAAGATGTTCTCCAAGTTTTCTGTATTTATTTCTCGTAAACAAAAGCAGTGCCGGAACAGTGTTCTGCCTCCACTACACCTGGTAACTGCCGGGAGACCAATAACTTTGGGGCACTCCTCACGATCTTGTTTTTTAGCATTATTTCCATGTATATTTGGGGTCTATTCTGAGTACCCCGGTTGGGGAAAGGAGCGTCACTTTTCCGCACTTAACAATGGGAAAAGTGACGATCTACCCAGAACCGAGGCGTATAATCACTGCCATACAATATGTCAATTTACAGACGGTAATACTCGGACTTATTCAAATTAAAATCAAGTATCGCTTAAATTTCAGAATACTATTCTCAGGATTTTTTTTCTTCCTGTTTTCAAATTTGGTTGTAGGCCAATGTGGTCCAGCTTGTTTTGCAGGTGGCAGACCGTCTCAACTGTCCTGGCAAACTTTGTATCAGAGTATTCAAATTGAGAGTTTAAATTTAGATTTCATATTCTCTTATTCGCAAGATACTGAAACTAAGGGGTCTATTCTGGTTGACGGTTAGAAGTGGTCCCCGTTGTTAACGTGCGGAAAAAGTGACGTCTCCCAACCCAACCGGGAGTACCAGAATAGACCCCCAAGTTTCCTAAAAATGACCCGTAATTAAATACTGCGTTATTTCATGTTTGTCTTTATTTTTGTTACTGAAAAAAATGTTTGCATGGAGATTAAATGAAAATCAATAGATGTTTAGATGTTTTGTGGCACAAGGGCATTAATTTGGCTATGCTGCGCGAAACGAAAGTGAAAATGAGATCAATGTAAAAATAAATTAAAACAATGGTGTAATAATAGAAGTAAAAAAGAACCCAGTTAAATAAAACCATGCTTTATATCAGTGAATAAAACTTTATAGATCTTAAAAATGCTAAAATTTGAACATGATATGTTTCATCAAGTAATTTCGCGAAGGAAATTGAAGGCGTTTTAAAGAAACTGCAAACGATGGGTATTAAAGTTTGGGCACACATTCTGAAAGGATATGGCGGACTGAAAATCAATAAAAAATGTTTAGATTTTGGAACTGAGGCGGGTAAAGGAGGGGCCCTGAAGCTTGTATTGCCTATAGACCCTCTAAAGGGCTTAATCCGGCCCTGACAGACAGTGATCTGAATTCAGTCTGACAACACACATAGTTTCCAGCATAGCCGTGTGACTGAAAGACTTCCTTTGTCACTCGAACTCGCTTTCTAATTTGACCAATAAATGAAACATCGGGAGAGGATTTCATTTCCCAAAAAGAACTGGAATTCCAAAGGGGCATCAATATACAGAGTCTTCAAGTTTTCTGGTTGGGGTGTATGTTGGATAGTTCCACTGATTATCCTTCCAGCAGCCGCGCCTGCACAAATTTTACGACATATCGTGCATCGTATTACATAAATATATCGTGTTGTTTTACAAAAATAAATCCTGCTTTTAATTAAATTATCAGTATTTATTAGCTTAATAGTAAACAAAGATTTTATAAATAAAAATTGCACTTAAATTTATAAAAGAACGATATAAATATGTAATACGGTGCACAATGCAAGTATCTCTTGAAAACGAGCGCCGTTGGAAGGTTATAGAGAAACAGGTTCGACACTGGCTTCGAGATCTAATCATCTCTTTAAATGGATAATTTGTGCAAGGTGGATTTGTTTGTCGTTCTTTCTTTAAACCAAGAGGAAAGAATAATTTCTCCTCCAAGTCCTATTATGCTGCCTCATCGTGGCGGGGGTGGTGTCCCTGGGCGGAATGGGCGAAGTACGTTTGGAGTTTTTTCTCCTGGCAGGGTCACCCAAGGCGTGAAGGCCATTCCATTATACCCAGCTAAAGCATAAAGGTAATGGCCATAGTCAGACTTCTTCCCTCGGGCGTCCAAGGTCTAGTGCCAACAGAAGTTGCACTCTCCTCCTTTACTATGAATCGTTCGCCTATAGTATTTTCTGTGGGCGAACGGATTCTTGGACTTGGTCTAGCTGAGGACTAGAACAAGTGGAATAATAGAATAATTTATACCAGGATTTCTTAAGCAATGAATGTGAAGAGGCAAAAGGGGCCTGATCCCATTTGGGGACCGGCGGAAACTTTGGGGGCACTATGAAAGGAGAATTAATTGCATGTCAAATATTTCATCATATTCTACAGATAACTGCAGTAATTTATTTATGATCAATTAGAATGATGCTTGTTTTAATTTCTACGTTAAAAGAGAAGGAATTTTTAAAAAAGGAGAACAACAGAGAAAGATTAAGAAGAAATTATATATATCTAATCATGATTATTGTCTATTACATACTACAACAGTATATATGATTTTAACAGAAAGATAAATATTGTAATTTAAATTCAGTATTACGAGTCTCCAGTGATATATTCGTTCTGAATATGATAACATTTATAAGCAAACTCTTGAATTTCATTGTATATTCAATACAATATATACTCCATAAGTTACCAAGAGACACCTGTAATCATTCCGAAAAAAGGCACAGCGGTCTGTTAGATTCCACTTCTTATATCTTAGATATTCGCCCTTTAACACGGACAAATAGAAACAGTTAAAAATCGGTTTATCTTTCGTTTAATCTGTAATCGGTTACATTCGGTCTTACAGGCGCACTTCTCAAGTTTTATTAGAGTGACTTCTAATACTGCACCCGAATCTTCGACGGTTACATTCTTGGCCGGTCTTATTGTCCCTCATTTGTACAATGTAAAGTAATGATTGTAAGATGTTTCTATACTGATATTCACATGCTATTCAGAAATTAGAGCAAGACATGGTTAACACGTTAGTCGCCACGACTCACGTCTGAAATTCGAACCATGTATCTCACGGATTCCCAACCTTTATTTCCTCGCGTACCCCTTGATTAAACTTTATATTTTCGAGTACCCCCTACTGTCATTTCCCCCCCCCCAACCCACACCACCAAACGTCAGCCTATTCAAAAAAGTTTTTTATCAATGATGTTAAGGGCTTAGGTAAGCTTAAAAGTCGAATGACTCGAATTAAAAACATTTGCTGGACTTATTTGTGATTTTACATTTTATCGAATTTTTATAATAGTATTAATTCAACGCCAAAACAAATGAAATCAGTATTGTAATAATTACGCATTAACTTATAAGAATAGCTGAAAGTTACACTCCGTAATAATCAGCCATTCAAAATGCATAGTTATTAAATTAGTTATTAGCCTGGGGAAGCAAAATTCTGTGACTTTTTTTAATTCCTCATATTTTCTTCTTTCCGCCATTACCAACTTTTATTTCACGTACCCCCAGGGGTGCGCGTACCACAGGTTGGGAACCTCTGATCTATCTAATTAGATGTCTCCTCTCTGCTATCTCTTAAACCTGGAACGGTAACGTTGAGTCAAATTGATTCTTTTTCCCATTTAAAATGTTAAGTCTGCGATCCAGGGTTAATTACAGTAGAGGAGGTTTCATCTGATTAGATGGTAGGTATAAATTGTGTTTGATCGCCGTGTGAATCGTATTTGATTCACATGGCGATTATCGTGTTAATTTTACTAGCGCCCACTAGCGTAATTGACTCCAAAGATGCAACTAAACCATGAATGATTAATAACTGATATCTGCTATTTAATGCGCAAATAAGAATGTGAGTTCGATTCTCAAGCAGCTAAGATCTTACCCTCTTAGGGGCCTATTCTGGTACCCCCGGGTGGGGTTGGGTTCCCCCCGTAAACACCGCACCCCACCCCACCCGGGGGTACCAGAATAGACCCCTTAATCTAGTAAGATGAAGCATTTTGTTTAGAGAAATGTATCGTCGTGTATATCCAAATAGCACTTTAAGGAAACTTCCGAATGGTCAAGTTTTTTGGCCTTCCGCATCAATAACTATGAATGATTTAATCACAGTTTCCAAAATGATAAAATTTACAGCTCTGTTCAAAAATCAGGCATAAATTAAGTCAATGAAATTCTTTAATCTTTAACAAACGGATGTTGTTAAAGACTAAAGTGTGCTCTGAAGTCTTTTCTTCGGAAATAATACGAGCCATCCTCAAAATTAAACAATAACTTCAGAAGATGTTATTTCAACTGGTCTAATACAGTTCCCTTCCTTTATTTTGAATTCGTGTCATTTTAGAATCGCCGATTCACGTCTAAAGGCCAAGAAGAGAAATGTGACAACTTTGTTTGCCGCTAAACCTGATGAGTCTTAAACTTATCTGTATGGGTTCATAATACACTAATTTTATCATGCTTGTGATTGAATAAGAAATCTTTTAACGTATTTTGAGGAGTCAGATCCATGCATCGAATTAACGAGGTTGAAAAATTTCAGTCTAATGGATGGCAGAGTTTGGATTCTGGGAGTATAAAAAAATGTCGGGAGGCTGTCTTTTTCAAACAGCTGCTGATGTTAAAGGCTTAGGGCTATTTTACTCGCGTGTCTCTTTTGCAAGTAAGGCCGAACGTTCCTTTATTTTGCTGTTTCTTTCATTTCCTCTCCTGCTGCTTCTTTTGTTCCTTTTTCCTGCTGTTTCTATTGTTGCTTTTTCTGCTTCAACAATTCTTTTCTTAACTTCTCTATATCTCGTTTGGCATCTCGTTGGCGTTTCCTTCTTTGCAAATTTATATTTGGAGCCATTATTGTATTAAATTTGTCGAAACAAAATTTTCAACTCAATCACAAAATCTCGCTCGCGAAAACGTGTCAAGCGAAAGCGCCGGCCAACTGTGCGCGTGTACCTCATGAGTGTGATGTCACCAATTTATGATTATTTTTGCCCAACTTAGCGACTCAGTAGTCGCTGAACTACAATTCCGATTTTCAGATTTCTTTTCTAACTTCTGTTGTTACCCTTTATCTCTAAAATAAGACATTAGTTATGTTTTCAACAAATGTAGTCACCGAGATATAGATGATCTCCCATACAACGTTTTTTGTGGCGTTTTGGCGTGTGAATCAAATTCCTTTCTGAGACCCCAATGGGAGGAACGCAGTCCTACGTTAAAACAGCTGCCGGCGGGCAAAAGACAAAACAAATGCGAAGCGTTATTAACAGACAGTGTCTGAGACTATGAGGGAAAAGGGGGCACATCTGTATAAGATCAAACTTCATCAGGCATCTATTACTCACACAACAGCACAGTCAGGGATCAGTAGGAAAGTTACCATCCTTGATGAAACAGTGAAACCCGTAGATATTGTCTATAAAGATAAACCTGCCTATAGAGTAAGGGATCAATAGGAAACTTACAATCCTTGATGAAACAGAGAAACCCGTAGATATTGTCTATAAAGATAAACCTGCCTAGCGATGTTTTCTTCTGTCCCGGTGGAATTCCTATTTGCTCAATGTATTTTGAACCTGCCTACAGCGATAATCATTTTTTACTTTCTCGTATACAAAGAGAAAGTATTGTAATCATCAAAAAATTCAAACTCGAAATTTTGAAGAATCTCCACGTTTTAGACAACCCTGAGTCCGAAAAACACAATTTTGGAATTATGTCTGTCTGTCTGTAAACACTATAACTCGAAAACTATTAGAGATACGGGGATGAAATTAGATATGTGATATTTAAAAATAATTTGTAGGTTTCTGTCAAAGTTTGGACAAAATCAGTCTTCGGGAAGTTTGTCTATTTGTCCGAATTCATGTGACCTCTATAACTCAAAAACATAAATAGCTAGATTGATAAAATTTGGTGCTCAGTTTTTTCATCAGAAATGTAGGTCTGTATAAAATTTTGAGCCAAATCCGTCAAAGGGTTGACCGTCTATCGGTGTGTATAATGGCATTATTTTGAACGCCATAACTTCTTAACAAAATTACTTAGATAAATGAAATTTTGTATGTGGCCTTCTATCCTTAATTGTAGATTTGTGTCCAATTTTTGTGTCAATCGGTTTAAAAAAAAGGCGTTAAAATTACATCTTCTCTGTCTTCACCTTTCTACGCCGCAAAAAAAGGCCCGACCGATAAATTCTGTTTTCAACTCTATTTCCGCCTTGCACGTCAAACCACGAAACTCGCGGTATAACGTTTCGCTTATTTTTGTCTCCACTGCGTTAGGGACGCTTGTTCGTTTCACTGCCTTTTAGTTTATTTTTTCTCTATATGACTTAGGGAGTATACGAGAAAGTTTAGGGGAGACAACTCCCGCTGGTTAGACTCATTTGTCTATAAAGATAATTTTACCTCTTTACAAAGCTGGTACAGTATAATCCCGATGTTTTACTTGGAAAATGGCATCCTATGGTCAAGAATATGAAATGACAGAACGCCGCCCCAGGCCCCTGTGCCTGTAAAATATGAAACGACAGGGGGATCGGATAGAGGGGGCTAGAAATTGGAGCCTGCTGTAGTAGGTAGATCCGTGTGTGGGGGGGGGCTAGCGATTGGGGGGTACACAGATGTTTGTTGCTTCTGGTAGGCACTAACGTAGCCCACGGGAATGGGAAGGCCTGCTTGCTTAACCGCTTTTCACTGGATGAGTCATGTCCAGTGGGCAACTGCGGCAGGCAGAAAGCCGGTTACTCAGTTTGCATGTTAACTCGGTGAGCGAACGACCATGTCATTCCCGTGGGCCACGGCACTAACCGGTTCGCATATTTACAAACCCTACCCTGATAGAACTGAGGCAGGAAATCGGACAATATGATTGGCTCGCTTCGCCGAGAGCCGATCACGCCGTTCTTTGCTCTCGTGCGTGTACTTTTCATTAGTATAATTTCTTACAGTGTGGGATGTTTTATTTTTTATGATATTTTAAAAAATAATTTCATTTTTAAAAATATTACAACCAACGGAAGAATGCTCAACTGTGGAAAAACGGAGAAGAAAAGTAGGACGACTCTTGTTCTGTTATGATTGCCGTGCGCTTCGTGCGAGAGCTGAAAACGACGTCACTGCTCCTCGTAGCCAATGATGTTGACTGATTTCCTGCCTCAGTTCTATCAGGGTAGGGTTTGTAAATATGCAACCGGTTCATTCGCATTTAGCACTTCGAGCTGACTTGTTCCTTGAAATTCGCTTACGTGTTAACACCTTGAAACTAGTATGGTGTGGCGTAAAGCATTGGCAAATAATTTCGGAAATGCATCAAGAACCAAAGCAAATTGATGCTGCTAAAAAATATGGGATTTTTCAGTCGACGATAGCTACTTTTCTGAAAGAAAAAAAAAGAAATTAAGATCTTGTGAAAAAGTAAAGTGGATAGCTAACGAAAACGATTTAATAGTGCTGTACAGGATGCTGATAGTTTTCAACTAAAATTGATTTTAAAGTTTTAAAATGTTTAAATAAAAATTTATATCAGTATATAAAATATATTTTATCATTTATAAATACAATTTTATGTCACATTATTTGTGGGCAGATGAATCAATAAGCACAATAAAATACATTATATTAATACATGCACATACATTATAAAATTTGACGCTCAAATCCAGTGGCGGTTTCACAAGTGATCTCAGAAAACGAGGAGGGCTGCAAAAAATGTTTTATCAAGATATCACAATTTTAGTATTACTTTACGTCTAAGTAGGCCAAATTTTAATTCCAACCTAGAAGTGAAATTTCCTACTTTCAAACAAAGCAATAACCAGTAAATGAGATATTTTCTTATTAGGTTTACTACGAAATTAAAGTGAATGTTGATGTGAACATTTCTCTCTGACGAAAAAATCATAATAATAATCTTCGGAGCTCCACATACAGTGGCGACTCCCACTCAATGTTCTCTATTAAACGTCTAAATATCAACTTAAAATATTCATTTAATATTAATACTTACAGGAATGTTAAAATGCTCAGTATAGAAATGTATTACAAGAATATAAAATGAGGAAATTATAATACCTTTTTAATTGGTTAAAGTTTTATGTTGAAATTCCAAATTAGAAAAGTCACAAAATTGAGCATTATTAATTTCATAAAAAATTCAATTTGATCACCAGTATTCTTCTGTAAATGGCCCAGTGTAATAAATTGATGTTGAGTACGTAACTGAACGAAGTATTAA
>BGPR01040827.1:0-13824 GCA_013235015.1 Araneus ventricosus | reverse complement strand
GAGAAATAAATTTATTCTATCTTTAAGAAAGGTTAAAAATACCTGATTAATGATTGGCTATTATATCCTCATCATTTAAAATCACAACATAACTTTTTGTTGTTTATAACTTCCCCTGCGTTAGTGCTTTTATTTTTTAATGCAAATTATTCCTGGTTCTTCTCTTTCTTTTTGCTTTAGAGCGATTCCAAATAATTCATCCGTTTTTCGAAAAAAACTATTTGTTTTTCTTTTCTGCCTGTGGAATTTCTGATGAATGAAAATAAATAGTATGATCTTTTGAGCTTATATATCTAATGTGGAGCCGAGTTTTTGTTTTATATCTTTTATCTCCTCACATTGCAAATTAAAAGGTGGGAACTTTAGTTTTATTATAAATACTTCTCGTGGGATTAAGAGTTGAGGAGATTACTTGATTGCTAACGAGAAGTTTTTGAGTTTTCCTCTGATTCGTAACTTAGGGTTTACAGCATCGTTTAACGTAGGGCCATTCTTTTTCGAGGAGATAGGTCCTGCGGGTCCTGTTACCTGCACTATCAATGGGGTGAGCCATGAATCTCTTTTGTGCAACCACGTCATTCCAGAACTTCATCAGCGTGCATGTGTGGGTTGCACAATTTTAATGCAAGGTGGCGCTCCTCCGCACCTTGCAATTCCTGTTAAGTGTCTGCTCAGCCTGCATTTCGGAAATGATAAAATTATCAGCCGTCAATTTCCAGCAAACTGGCCTCCAAGATCTCCTGATCGCAATCCTTGTAATTTCTGGCTGTGGGACTATCTGAAACATGTTGTGTTCAGTGGTCCGATTCCAAACTTAGCTAAATTTGGACTCTTGGTTTGAACTTAAGGTAGAAAACAGTTGACAGCATATTGTTCATTTCTTGAAAAAATCTAGAGACAGTTGAAAACCGATTTCATTGTTGCTTTTTTTCTCCGACTTTTGGCCTCAGAACAATTAAAAATCAATTTCATTGGTGCCTTTTCTTCGGTTTTTGGCCTTAGGGTAATTGAAAATCGATTTCATTTTTCCTATCAGATTGCTGCACTGGCTTTTCATGATGGATGGGCTTTCAACTAAGAGTGCCACAATTGCCGAATGACTTGGAAGTGATTGTTTTATTTATTGATTTTTTCAGTAAAATTCCGTTACAGTCATGCACATTGAATAGTACATTTGGTTTAACCTGCAACCAACGCAATTAACGTCTCATTGGATTGCCAATGTCACTGTACCAGAACCCATGTACATTTCATGAGGTGTAAAGCGCCATCTATTACTAAAATTTTGAACTATTTTTTTTTCCTTCTCTCATACTTTTCCTCCCCTTCTTCGTGTCGGCTCAGGTCAAATTTCAGGTCATTCTGATCAGTGGTTCTTTTTTTACAGCTTTCGAAGGTTAAACTTTAATTATAATCACCCTGCATATATATTTAAGATCCGATATATATGAGTATAATTCAATTACGGATTGTGCGATAAAACCAATTATGTAAAAAAATAAATAATTTTTGTTAATGATTATTCAAAATTATAAATTAGTTTTAAGAAATTTCGCAAAGATATTTGATTTCTTTTCTTTAGTTAGATAAAGTAAGTGAAGCACTATTATTTAAAACGAATGTGCATTTTATAATCGCAAGTAAAATTATTCTTAACTGCTCAGTTTCTTAAAAATCGTCCAATGTCTAAACTAGAGAGTTTTTAACTATATTAAAGTTTAGTAGCTATAAACGTAATTATCTCCTTATTGCATAGAGGCCATCTCAGAACGATTACTGAGTGTTATTAAAATTTTCTAGTAATACTCCAAATTTTGATTCGTTCGTAATGTTTTTTTACAATGTAATTTTAACAATCTTTCCACAAAAAATTAGGCTTAGAAAAAGTTTTCTGTTGCTAAAAGAGCTCTCAAACATTATATTCATTACATTACGTAACACTGTGACGAAGTGGCATGCTTCCAATGTGACGTCATCAAAGCATCAGCTATCTGTGAGCATAACCTTTCTACTCTCAAGTAACCATGGTTAAAACATGCTCTTAACAGTTTATAAACATATTTACTGAACTTAGGAAATATGCTTGAAACATATCGCAATTATTCAGAAAACCTTTATTACCAGACTTCACTTATCTCCGGCATACATTTAGACCAATTCTATATTTGTTGTAATTAATTTTATTAATCCATTTATTACAAATTTATTTCAACACTTAGCTATGTGCAGCATTTCTAGTTTCTTGCTGATAATTGGCGATGGTAAATACTAATGTTCACGGATTGTTTGTCCTTAACATTCCTACACAAGCTGTCCATGCGAGAAGCACTCGTCAGTCGAATACAATCTTGTGAGCAATTGTGCAGGCGCACTACTGATAGTGATTGCAAAAGCAAGTCGAAAAGGAAATTGCAATCGTTTCAACGAGAACAGCTAAATTAGTGGAAATGACGGGATATAAGACGTGTTCACCCTCAAATACTCTAGTTACAATGGTTGCTGCGATGAGATAAAGCTTTTATTACACTGGTCAACACAGATTTTTTGTCAACGATATTCCAGTGGTTTTAGGGTAATTCCGTGGTGCTGATTCCGAATCCGGCATTTATTTTGTCAAATTTGCTCTAGTTTCTGAGATAAAGTGAAAGTTATATTTCAAAGGAAATATGTACGCACCACTCAAATCGCATTGAAACTGTCTCAAATATAACTCAATAATAAAATTTAATCAATGTAATAAATCCTGATCAATATAATCAATGCTTAATCCTGAAGAGTAATCAATTTATGCAGAAATCGCATAAAATCTGTGTCAAATGTAAGTAAAAAATAAAATGTAAAACAATATTAATGAATAATAAAGAAATGAATTTCAACAAATAAATAGATGAATCATAATGATATGGTAAAAATATATGATGATGTAGCATTAAATCCAATAAAATGAAAATTAAATAAGCTGGTTCATGGAATAATTTTATATGATTTCCTTTTACGTACATTGGGATATTCGCGTTGGAGTCTTTAGCAATAACCTGCCATCATATTTGTGTCTCACCCCCCTTGATATCTTTGTTCCATTACTTTGATATCCTGGTAGCCGAAGTCTTTTTTCAAAGGTGTGTTAATTTTTGTTACTTTCTGTATTCTTTTCATACGTTCTGAAGTAACAAATAATTTTCTAATTTTGGAGCTTAGTTTCGCAAATGTAACCCTAAACAAAGGAAATAAATAAATTTGATATTTTTTTAGATCTAAATAACCTCTTGCTATGCATTCAACAAAAATGAAACAAACTAAATGAACTTAAATGATAAAATGACTGAAGCAAATAGGAGTAGAATCCGGCCTGGGGACTTCATCAAGGATCACCACGGTGTGTATTTTTTTTATTTGTTACTTTAAAATGTAATTTCGAAGTGATGTTGCGCTTCTTTTTTCTCATTAATGGCTGTTGTTATGCATACATTTTGACCTGCCGCATTCAATCGACAAAATCATGTGTGAAGATTATGATGTTGATTAGGAACTAAGAATTGCATGTTGAAGTAATTTCACATATTTTTGACAACTTTGGAAAGAATCTGTGACAGGAACTTATGGACCGATTTTGATAAAATACAATTTATTACTCTTAAGAAATTGAGTACTTAACAGCTAATACTATAAAAAGGGATTAAGAGAAATTTTAAAATTTTAAAAATTAATGAAAAACAATCTAATTTCGCCACTTTTTAGAACTTTTAAGGTCCATTTGAGGAGGTAGATATCAATCAATTTAATTAATTTTTTTCTCAATTGATTTCTCACCAATTCACAAATTATTCCTCTGTACAATGACACGGAAAAAATTTTGACTTTTTCGGCCTACCCTACTGCAGACAGGATTGAAATGTTGACAATATGCATTATCTCAAAAACTAGAGCCAATTCGACAAAAGTAAAATTAGTTTTGAATTCAGCAGCCTCAAGACACCTCAAAACCATTAAAATATTCTTGAAAAATGAATATAAGTACTTTTCTGTTCCCCAGTGTTATGAGTTCGAGCGGGTTGCACGATTTGCATCCTTTCTCTGACTTAATTAAATAACTTTAAAATTATTATTTTCAAAGTCGGAAGCGGCACAGTTTACCTCGAAATGGAGCCCAGAATGGCATGTGCAAATATTATGTTGCTACGGTTCGCCGTTTTGGGAATTCTTGAGGTAGACTGAGGACAAATATTTTCTGTTTTAACTTATAGGCATCGCATATTAAAGCTTTTCAGCATTAAGGAGTCCCTGTGTGTCAGAGTGAAAACTATAGAACATCATTCCTCTGTACAATGACACGAAAAAAATTTTCGACTTTTTCGGCCTA
Source organism: Araneus ventricosus (assembly GCA_013235015.1). Classification (NCBI taxonomy): domain Eukaryota; kingdom Metazoa; phylum Arthropoda; class Arachnida; order Araneae; family Araneidae; genus Araneus; species Araneus ventricosus. The sequence goes on along the minus strand of BGPR01040827.1, from coordinate 9,464 downwards.
CCCTACTGCAGACAGGATTGAAATGTTGACAATATGCATTATCTCAAAAACTAGAGCCAATTCGACAAAAGTAAAATTAGTTTTGAATTCAGCAGCCTCAAGACACCTCAAAACCATTAAAATATTCTTGAAAAATGAATATAAGTACTTTTCTGTTCCCCAGTGTTATGAGTTCGAGCGGGTTGCACGATTTGCATCCTTTCTCTGACTTAATTAAATAACTTTAAAATTATTATTTTCAAAGTCGGAAGCGGCACAGTTTACCTCGAAATGGAGCCCAGAATGGCATGTGCAAATATTATGTTGCTACGGTTCGCCGTTTTGGGAATTCTTGAGGTAGACTGGGGACAAATATTAAGGCATCGCATATTAAGGCTTTTCAGCACTAAGGCGTTCCTGTGTGTCAAATTGAAAACTATAAAACAACATTACTGCCGTACAAAGTGCCATATTAGAAACAGACAAATGGCTTTGCTGCAGATTGCGTGAAGAAGGTGCCAAAAATTTGATATCCATATTAAAAGGATTTTTGCATAAACTAAAATCGGAAGGACATTGCCTATCAAAATAAACTGTCACCGTAGCTTTGAGTTAGAGCATTGGCCTGTTAACATGATTGCCATTTTTTGAAACCCGATCGCAATAGTTTAATCCAAGGACTGGAATATTAATTCTGAAATATAATTGTTATTTATAGTTTATTTATATCCACGGGGTTTCTAGATCTTTCTTCAAAATTCTGAATGAAATATTTTGGAATATTCTTTGAATGTGCAATTTCTGAGTACCACAAATAGTGCTCAATTTCTATATTCGTTTATTTTATGAGTTGCATTGAATAAATATATCTTATTTATTTTTCTGCAATTCTTCGAGACGATATTTAAATTAATAAGGAAAAACTAATGCATACAAAATTAATCTACATAGTAAATAATCTACAAGTAATATCATTTTTAATACTCTTTTATCTTTCTTTTCAAATCTCTGCAGGCTGTTATTCGAAAAAAATATATATTATATACAGAAATTTTATATAAGTAATTTAGGTGGGAGGAAGAAGTGCTTACTCTGTTATAAGATTCTGTACTAAACCTTAAAAGCATAGAAGCCATGTGCGAGTATCTGTTTTATTCAAATATATTCTAAAAATAAGCCGTGACGAAATAGTGCCGCAGTACTTGAACCAAATCTATTTCCGACCATGTGGAGAAAGCAACGCAGTCGAGAATACAAAGTGGGAATTGAAATTCACCCAGAAGGCCTCTGAGCAATAACATTCAAATTACTGCATTTAATGAGTTTCGTCTGACACCGAAAGCGATAGCTTCTACGTATGAGAGTCAAGGGGGTTTCGCATAGGCAAACTCTCGATATTCCTTCGAAGATTAAAGCATTAAATGTACCATTGATTTCCAAGTGAATCACATCAAAAATCAGCATGAAATCGCAAATAATTAACATTGCATAATAAAACTATATCTAAGATAAAGCATTTAATATCTATTGTCTTCAATTTTGTAGAGTTTTCAAAAGAAAAGGGTAAGTTGTCTGTGTTTTGTTAAAAAGGGGTGCAGTCGTTTTTCTTGAAAATCTGCCATCTCCATGCTTATCTACGTAATTAAAAGGTCTAAGATACAGGGTGAGCATAAACTCTTTCCTTCATTAAAAAAATTATTGTGAAAAACTATTATGCGTAGACATACATTTAGTTTTCTAAATTCCAAATCCTATAATAGAGTTTGTGATATGATTACCTACCTTAGCCATTTTCAACGCGTTCCTCCTTTGTAGTTCGGAGTATGTCAAGCGGTATTCAAGTTCCAGTCACTACGCTAGACACAGCTTCTTTTTTCCTAGCTTTCATTTTTTCAATAACGCATATTGTTGTGTTAAAGACTATTTCATTGGTATCAGCCTAAAAGCAGAAATGAAGAAGTATAATATCAGGAGAGCTTGCAGACAAACCATGGTAAAGACTATACTTTCCATGTGCAAGGGAATTTTTTTATTTTTTTGTGTCTAGGAAGCGAGAATACCGTTACTATAGAACACCATTAAGTGGACGATTTGTGGTGTTTTACATCTAAACTGCGCGTCCATGACAACTTCTAAATTCCTTTTGATCAGAAACAGTCGATTTGGGGTTTTATAGAACCTCTAAACACACTGCTCTATTCCCTTCGTCGACGCCATTTTGTTAAAAGTTAAATTTTGATTCTCTAGATATGTTTATGGAAAACTTTCGTCATTTACTCGACAATACAAAAAACTCTTTAAGAAGAAGAAGTGGTTCGTATAACAGACCACATCAGAATCTTTCGAACCTTTAACTTTATAAATAGCAAAAGTTAAGCGAATGTTAATTCACCATCGATCATACCATGGCCAGGTGAGAATAGGACGTCCATTGACGAGCTTGCTTGGAGAAGGTCCTCTCAATACTCGCTTTGTCCGGAACTAATGAAAATGCAATGCGCATGCTTGGAGTGCATCTAAGTTCTTCCTTTGTGTATAGAGTGACCGATTATTTGCAAACAGTTCCTAATAGATGTCAAAAGATTCTAACATTTCTCGGAAAAAACCATCAAAACGTTTGATTTCTGAGAAATTTCAAACCTATTGTAATGGAATGCGGAGGCAATGAAAAACATTTTGTTAAATAATTTATAGAAATGCCGCGGATAAATTTAAAAACAATCAATTTTTAGGCTACTTCTGTGCAAGAAAAATATGCGACAGTAGAATATTTAACACAAACTAAAAATATTTTCGTCAGTATGAACAAAATTGTCACAATAAAAACATCATTTTTGATTATTTGAAAAATGGCTGAATTGCAAAATTCAATAAACGAAATTCATTATCAAAATATTTGTTTACAAAGTATGATGCGAGGATTCACACATGTAATGCGTATTGGGTGGTATTTATTTTTGTTCATAATGCCACAGTTATGCGTAAACATTCTCGCATACTTCCACACCATGTTGTCTTTTTGTGCTTAGCTTCATAATACACTAAAAAGTATCGAGAATGCATTTATGACCTTTCACCGTTGATGGATTGGATGTTCAAAATTTGATATACATCTATAATTTCGGCATCAGACCAATCACCAAATTTCTTTTATTTGGTCAGTTGCATTTTGGAATTATCTCGTTCACATACACACGACTAGACAGACCGAAAAACAATAAAATTATTAGACGGATTTGGATTGAAAATTGATAAAGAATTTTTACTTCTTCAATGTTGGTGATAAAAACATATGCAAAATTTGATCTCAGATCGTTTTGCTTTGAGTTATCCTGTACACAGAGATATAGAGACACTGACTCCAAAAATACTTTTTAAAGTCTTTAAATTAGGTCTAAAACGTGGAGATTCATCAAGATCTCGAGATCGAATTTTTTGACGATTCCAACTTTTTATCCTTGTAAACTTCGTGTACGAGAATATAAAAAATAAGCAATGAACGTAAAATTTATAGCAAAAATTCCTTTTCATCTCTTATTATAGTTCATCCTCAGAAAGTACATTGAAATTAAAATCTTTTTTACAGGTAAATTAACACATTGAATCGGAAACTTTTACCCTTCCTATTGATTTTAAGCATCTCATGAGTTTATTAATCCGTTTCTTTCACTCTACCTTTTACATCGTAGTTGATAACAATAATCCAATCATTCTAGAACATTGTAATCCCAAATAGTTAAATTTCTCAGAAAGCCTTCTATAAGGTGATTTGTAGAAACATTCCGTTATTTATTCAAATGGATCTTCACAGTTCTGATGTCCAATCCGATTAACCAACTGTCTTCTGTAATCTCTATTTTCTCGTTCCCGATGTTAGGAAGAGAACTGTCGCTAAGAAACGTTAAGCAACTCCAGGTCCTCTAATGTGTTGCAGAATTTACGAATGTGTTTCTCTATCTGAGTGTAAATTTAGAATCGCTACAACAGTTTGTTTGATAAATTATCGAATTTAAGTTGTTGGGGAAGATTACATAAATTAATGGAGGGTTTGAACGTTTGGTTTGTTGAATGGAGATTAGTGATGAGGGATGCCAGTTTTTAATGAACGAACTGAAAAAAAACTGTCAGTAGAATATTTTCCCCTATGTTGATGCTGTTGCTATTTGTGTTTGGGTGTGTCCCATCGATTGCAATATTAAATGGTACGAAATGCTTTGGAATGCTTTTCACGTCTATCACTTAGATAGAAAATCTTTTTTCTCCTTGATTGTAAAATTCGCTAAGAATTTTCATTTTTACATTCTCATATCCAAAGCGTACAAAGAGGAAAGAAGGGTAATCGTCAAATAATAAGGTATTGAGATTTTCATGAATCTCCACGTTTAAGATTGGGCAGAAGTCTGATAAACCATTTTTGGAATTCTGTCTGTCTATTTCTCACTCTGACTGTGAATATGAGTACAGAAAACTGAAATTAGCGAGACAAATGAAATTTGGTATGTGGTCCTTAACCCTCTGACTACTAAGAGTTCTCAAAATCTGAGTACAGTTGTATACTCAGGTTTGCTTACTAATGGATCTCTGGAATGGATTCGTCCGCCTCGTTCCCCCTTTTCTCTTCACTACGGGTAGAGAGGAGATATGAATGTCAGGCCTCTCATCTCTCCCCGAAGGGCCCCTTTAATGACCACTCGCCTAACTGCCTTCTCCCCCCTTTCGGAACAGCAACAGGCCGAAATCCGCCCCACTAGTATAGAAGTCGCATGGCCAATTACGGCCGGCTTAGGAGCCAGAATGTTAAAGCAACATTATACAGAGTTATTCGACGGTCGTGGGACAAACTTCGAGGGGTGATCAAGCATACGATAAGCATCCAAAATCACACAGGAACATGGGGACCCAAACGCCATCTGGAGGCAGCAGATGGCATTAAACATAAAGCCATTATAAACCAAATAGCCGCTATCTTTCTGAATATTATAGGGATTGAACTGGAAATTTTAAATAAGTTGCCTTATATATCTAGCTTTGAAGTTGTGAAAGAAAAATTACGCTATTTTTCGCGCATGCGTAGTAGAAATTATTTACTACAAATGCTTATATCTTCTTTTAGTATCAATGCATTTATTTGACATTTTAATACAATGCTTCTCTAGAAAATTGTCAAATATTTAAGTTAATCAACGAAGTTTATTTAACGATTCAAGAAACGTAAAAGTAAAGAGAAAATGAAACATCTAATGGCAGTGTCATAGTAAACAAATTTGAAAATTTTTCTTTGCATTTTATTTTAAGTATCAAAGCGTTCAATATTGTTTTCGTTAAATAATTTATAACCCAACTGTGAATAATGAGATTAAGATAATGAAAAGATTTTATTTCTCAGAATATTTAAAAATTAGTGAATGAAACACCAAATAAAATTAATTATTTTTCTTCTAAAAATGCATTGTACAAAGACTGTAAAGTAGCAACTTATTTGAAAATAGTTATAATTGCCAATTTTAAGAAGAGGATATAAAAGTTAACTTTTTTTTCATCCTCAAAAGTATGATCGACAAAGACCGGGAATAGGTTTCGATATTTCTGAAAAAAATTTTAAAAAAAATTACTAATTTGACTAAGTTCTGAAACTACGCAATGAAGTATTTTCTATAAAAGATCCTAAGGGGAAAATATAAATTTAATTTTCACGAATATGATAACTTTAATTAAAATTGCAGCATTCATTCATACATTATAGGCTAATTTAAATAAGCAACTATTCCAGCACATAAAAAGTTCGAATTAAATTCTTATTAATTATAGTTCTCAAATTAAAAAGTAATGTTTGGGGATTGAATTTATATTTTTAAGAAAAGACTGCATTTGAATCTCGAGAACTAATTTAAATTAAAGATTAAACATAAAATTCCAAATCTCATTTTTAATTGCTCAAATTCAATTTTGAATAAACCTTTTAGACATTTTTTATTACAGTTTAGGAATAAAAAATCTTTTGAAGAATCCGGAAACACGCTTAATGAAATATATTCATTTCAATTTCAATTTATAAAAAAAATTGAATCATTATTTAATCGTCTATTACGTAATTTAATTTCAGGTAAAAAATAAAATCATTGACAAAATTATATTTATATTTCGTTCAATTAAATTACCGATTGGAAAACGATAGCGGAAATAAAATTCTAAAGATGGATTTTAAAGATTTTTTCCTATCATTGAATTATTTTTAGATTTTTTTTATAGATTTAATTATTTCTTACTTTTCTCTCAGGTCTTAATTCAATCATTCGAATGCTTTCTCATAAAAAAAGACACACTCTGATAAATGTGTCAAAAGAATCGTTTTCGTAAGAAGTAGAAGTTAATACTTTTTCGATTAGAAACTACTACTTCTTACTACAAGAATATATAATAAGAATATTTCATATTCAGAGTGTTTTGGGCTTTTTAAAGATACAGCTTTACAAGAAAAAATGCCATATTAAAATAGCAATTTTCCTTCTTCAATTTTCGATCCTTAGTTATTCGATAAAAAAACACAGTTCATTATCTTTGTAACGATAATTTATTCATGTCTACTAATAATTCAAAGCGATTAACAAACATGTTTTTCATTATCAACATATTTTTTCTAATATATTTAACCTCTCTGTCTCTCTCTCCCCAAAAACAGATTTCTAAAAAATTTCATTCAATGTATTATTTTTTAAAAAAATCTGTAGACTTTGCAGCTTTCTTAACATTTGTTGGTGGTCTACTGGATTAATTCCAGTCCTTCCACAACATGCCTGATTCGTGACATGTTCTGCGGAGCCATCCTAAGCGAAAGTAACAAACGTACCAGAACCAAACCAGTGTGACTGAAAATTTCTTATTATGTGAAGAAACCACAATTTTTTTAAGTCATTCACCATGAAAACTGTGTTGTAAGATCACCGTGTTGAAGGAAAACTACCGCAAATAGTTCATTGTGATTTATGAAAACCGTGTTACAAAAACACCATATTCTAAGGAGGGTTGTAGTTTGGTAAATATATTTTATTCGGAGAAGTTTTTGTATGTTTCATATAAAAATAATCAATTTTCATTTAACAACTCTGCAGTGATTAAAAACAACTTTATCTTTCTCACACATAAATTATTAAAGTTATATTGAACAGTATGGATATCTGTAGAATATGCATTTTCCTGAAATGGGGTTACAACTCTAATAAATCTCTTGAAAAGGGTAAAATCTCCATTTTATTGATAAATTAATGGTACTCGTTTCCATTCCTAAACCAAAATTCAGAACAAATTTTACTTTCTGCCATCATAGCCATGAAACATTTTATCCTCCACGCCATTTGTAAAATATTTAGATATGAATAACAGTATTATAAGCTATTCCCTATATATGTGGGCCACCAGCACCAGCCGAGTACCTGTAGATGGCGCTGCCATCGCGAGTGACGTCAGAGAATCAAGTTGCCGAGAACAGTAGAAGAGGACGAGGCGGTATGAACGACGTTGGTTGGGTTTCTCAAGACCAGAAGACGAGATGAAACGACGTGACGATTTGAAAGACGATATACGATGCTAATTAGTGCCATCCTTATCATATGACGGGCTATAACTGTTTCAATTGTACATAGTTGTAAATAATGAATCTTCAAAATGTAAACTTAATCTAGATAATATAACGAATTAGATTGATTAATTGTGTATTCTTTTATGGAATCAATCACTCTTGCTTGATGACCGCCTACATATATACTCTTCAAAAAATTCATGTAGCATCATACGTTAGAAAATCTATGATATGAATTACTGAAGCTTATTTTATTAATAGTAATAGATAAAAAAAAATTTTGATCATTCGAATTCCATTAATCATAGTATTTTTATTCATGAAGTAATAGAAATATGAACTGATGAGTATTTCCTGATTGTTTAACCATTAAAGGCCCAGTAACGCCTTTAAGCAGCATACCCAATTTTGTCTTCTAAAATATTGAGAATAAGACTGAAACTCTAATGCCTGTTATTGCAATAGGATACATACTGAAATTTTTATTAAATCAATTTAAAACATCTAGATGGCAGCCTGTGTACTGATAAATAAAAATATATATAAATTGATGTTTTTCACTTGAGGCTGCATCTTTTTAGCTTTGTTTGTAGGCTTGAGATTATTATATCATATTTTATTCTACAATGTTGAAGGAAAATCCTTTTTCGTATGATTAGTTATTAAAATTCATCTGTGTTTAATATTATAGAATTTTATCGAGGAAATATTTTTCTGAAATAAAACCCACTGTTGTCATTTGGTAACAAAACTGTTTTCAGCGATAAACCACACTTAAAACAGAATAGGAATTTTTAAAGATTTTTTCCCATGTTTTATTTACGAAATGCGAGTCAAAAAATTTTTATATCAATTTTTAAAAAAATCGGGCTTTTAAGGGTTAAAATGGCTAATTTGATTGTCCATGGTTCAAGTTTTGTTCTAATAAAGTTCGAAATTTTAAAAAAAAAGTGAATAATATTTATCTTATGAAGAAATAATTAGTTTTATCCTCTAATATTTGAATAAAATAAGAATAGGTCTAGACTAAACTTGATTTATTAGCATTGCTTCGTTTAAAAATTATTTGAGAAGTGTGATACTTCATCTTAGTTTGGAAATTTCAAAGAAATCAGTTCAAAGGCAATATATTTTATCTCAGAAAATCAAAAAAATTTTCTATGAATAAAGACCAACGGATCCGATGAATTATTTCGAACTAAACATATTTCTTCTCAGCAAACATAATTCAGTCATCTGGAATCACAGTGTTTTGTTAAACCATTCTAAATTAAAATCTCCAAATTCTGAGCAGAAATCAAATGAATTTCTTTCATTTGAATAAAATAAATGCTTTTTGTAATAAAATGCATCGAAAGCGAGGCATTTTAATTTCAATGAATCGAAATGGGTTATCAATGAAATATATAGCTAATGATTTTAATTAAAGTGATCGTTCAGTTAAAAGATAAATTTCTTTAACGATTTCATTTCTATTTATTGGAAAGAATTTTTGACATTAAGTGTATTAATTAATTTTGCTTTTGTCATTTTCTCTAATTAAAATGCTCACTAATTAAAATCATTAACTAAAATAATAATAAAATTTTTATATCTGTTGCTCTTTTTTTGAAGCAGAAATATTTAATAAATTTTTAAAAAGTGCTTTAAAATAAGTACTTGCTTAGATTTCATATAAAAGAAAAACAATGAACAATTCTTCCCTGCTTTGTTTTCAGACGTCTGATAGTGATTTAAAAGTATTTTTATATAAAAAAACGCTCCTTTTTAATTTTTTATAATGATGAAAATGAACTATGGAATAACGTAAACTTCTAATTTTTAAATTTTAAAACAGCTTGTTTGCTTTTAAAATACATATGCCAGCATTTTTGAAACGATTATATTTTATTTCTTTACTGAGAGTCTT
>BGPR01040826.1:0-13824 GCA_013235015.1 Araneus ventricosus | reverse complement strand
AGCTTGCCTTAAGCTGTTTAGCGAATTCTATCGTTTTATTATACAGTCATAAGCTAAAAGCAAGAAAATAAATTTAACAAAATGGTTTCTGAAAAGACTATTATTGTACTAAAAAACAAGAATTTTTTTATTTTAATTACTTTCCATCTTTAGTCCCTAATAATTTTTATTCATTGTTATAATCTTTTGGATCTAGCAAATAATTGTTTCGTCTCCATTCACTAAGAGTTCCACACATTTGGAATCAAATTCTAATTGATTAATCGATAATTAAGTTCTTAAAATTGAGAGTGCATTTCACTGAAAGTCACTTTAAATATAGAGATTTCAAAACTGTAGAGAGATAAGAAGAGGATCAAATATAGGAGATATCCCATCTTTACAATATGAAATACGTCGATTTGAAGTGCTTAAAATGAGCAAACTGTGGCTCCTAGAGACCCTCTGGTATTTTGTCCCTTGCAGTTTACCTACAAAAACGGACATGATCCGTCACTGCATTCACCGTATAAGAAAAAATAATTAATTTCTCAGTTTATTTTTAAAAAAATAAAATTTCTAAAGGAAAAAATCACAGCCAATTAAAACATTCTAATACTTTTCAAATTGTTTCTATCACATATATTTAAGAAAGTTGCAACTGTTTTTGAACTACACCTAGAATTTACAGGTTATAATGTAAGTTGATCATGAAATTAACCTGGATGGTGAAGTTATGCACTTTTTCGTTTTCCCTTCTTTGAAATTTTTTTACTAGATTATCCACACATCCAGCTTTATCATTAACTATTAGAACATACGTTTTTTTCATATTGTCGCATCCTTAATTAACTTTGCTAGAAAATACAGGCTCCACTTACATCCTAATTTACAGCATATTTAGGTGCATAGAAATAATATATAAAACAATTTAATTTATTGCAAAAGTTTCATATTAAATGGATTCAGACTTCTCTTTCATCAGCGTTCTCATTTTTTTTTTACCTCAACTCAATTTTAAATTCTGCACATAAAGACCAAGAGTAAAAGCTCTCAGAAGATATAATGAATCTATATACAAATGTATTGATTTTTTCATAGAATATTTATAATCTCAAGTAATTTGTGAGAAATGAAGAAATCAACACCTTTCATTAAAGCCTCACTTCACAATTGAAAGTTGTTCTAGAAAATCAATAAAATATTTCTGATGTCTTTGTCGCTTACTTATTTTCGTAATTCATTTAAGTTCAATAAAGCGATTTTTTAAAACTCTATTTTGAGATGTTCTTTTTTTAATAAAAATAAGGTGTGAACTAAGATTATATTATTTTATAGAGGAATGATTATAATTGAATTCGTGAATCTTAAAACAGTACCCTCAAAGGTTATTTTCAATCCATTAAAATTGAGCAGAAAACAATTACATATCATTTCATATCCATACTAAGATATCTCAAGGTGCTGTGGTTAGAAGCCAACACTAGATTCAATTTTAAGTTTAAAAATAAGATAAATTTGTAATTTTCTTAATCTAAGATAAGCATCCATTTGAAAAAATATTAATGACAAAATCACCACTTCTTCTAATGCCATTTATTGTAATAACATTAAGATTGAGGATAAATGTAGGTCATAAAGAGACAGGCTTCTCTCATCCAGAGCAGTTGTATTTAGGTTTTTTGAAATAAAAAAGTCCAAGAATTAGTTTATAGTTGAAAAAGTAAAAAAAGTTAACGTATGGAATGGAACTGTAAGAATGCCTTTCGCCTTCTCTGTATTGACTGAATTTAAATTTATATTCCTTCTTTTTTTCTTTTTTGTAGGAATTAGAGTGTCGCAGGTTACGCTAAAGTTGTCAATGTATCAATTCAATGAAAAAAAAAATTCAGGAAGGATTTCTTACCTGAACGAAAATTTGTAAAATAGCTGGCCAAGACATTTCGTTTTTTTATCACTTATTTCGTAAGATTTTTTATTTAACTTTTTATATATACTGAAGATGAAAGAGACATGATTTAGTTACTTCCTATTTGGGATTTCTTAAACTTCAATTGTATGTATCTTTTATATAAAAGTGATCAGATATCTTGCAAATGATAATTGATTTTTAACCAATTTGATATTTACCCAAGTGCAGATCAAACAGGACAAATACGTCATTATTTGTCCATAATTTCATCTGCGGTATTTGGAATTGTTTTGGATTGCTCACCAGCTATTTTGGTTTCATTAAAAGCTGAGAATTTTACATCAAAGTAGGCTCAACAAAAGAGATTCAATCAGATATGCTGCCATCTGCATTTTCCCCTATAAGTTATTGAAGCCAATAAAGACTAGCCTTTTTTTCATATCACTTTCAGTACATTTTGTCTTACTATCTTCACTGTTGTAGAATCATCCGATTCTGCTTCCAGCATTTGCTCGAACAGTTAAGTAGGCTGTCCACAGAAGATTTTCCCAAATACGTAATTTGAAAGGATCCTTGAAGATTTTGAACATTTTTGATGATCGCTTTTCGTCGTCCCTTTTCTTATAGTCCTCACCACTTGTGTCCATGACGTGAAGGATATGTTTTTGGCCTTTTCTCCTGGTTACAGACCAGATTTTACTGTCTACATGGTCTTAATCTGAGTTCTTCCGGGCATCTCAGTTGGCATTTGTTGCGTCTACCTCACTCTAAACGAAACACCTTGCATATACGAAAGTAGATTGGAGGAATTTTTTTATATAAACATTGACAACAACAAGCTTAAAACTTCCCCAAACTTACCCAAATTGCTTAAGGACTCCTTGCACTTTATGGAAAGTATGTAGTAGCTGGACATCTCTTCAAATCCACTGTAGTCTCGGCTCTTTGTTGAACATGGCATTTTACTGGCACTTTGGGAAGGTAGTTTATTAGATCGTTTATATTGCATTAAGCAGGCACGTAATTTGTTTTGATTTTGATGAATATATGTTTTGTTTAATGCCGCACTAACAAGCTGAAACTGCAGTTGTAAAAATTCAGTTCAGGATGGAGACTTAATATATTAAAAGCATATCTTTAGGGTGTTCATCATTAAAATGTTGAAAGCGCAGTAGCCAGCCAATTAGGAGAAAGTAGCTCAAACCTTTGCCACCTTACTAGTAAGTTGTCCCTATGCGTTAAAATGTTACCTATCAGTACAATTTATTTTTTTCCCGGGTGAATGGGCAGTTGCATTTTGTTTATTTACAATATTAGCCATAATTATACATGAACATTTTGTCAATTTATTTCTAAACTAAAAATTTACAGATGAAGCAATAGTTCCATAAATATTTAGGATATGTAGAAACGTGGTTTGAATTAATGAAATCTCTACGAGGAAACGATTTAAAATTGCTGTAAAACAAAATTTCTTATACAAATTGAACAAAATCATATCTATGAAAGCTTTCCGTATTTTTGAAACGAAATATTAAAGTCGCCTGGCGCGAAGTAGCATCCAAATCAGTTTGGTAGTTTAGCCGTGAAAGCGTAACAAACAGTCGCACTTCCGTATTTATTATATTATTAAGGATTTCAAGAAGATATCTTATCAGATGTACTTAAATCTCTTACAGGAATATCCATCAATTCGACCGCTAAATGAATATGATACATGTTAAGTAAACAGGTATTTAAAGGTTGTTCAAGTTAAGTTATTATCAAAATACCTTTTCCTTTAATTTCAGTAAAATTTATAGTTTGCATGAAATTTCTTTCTAAGTAATTATCCGTGAATAGTTAATAAAAAATTGTGAAGCGAAGACATTTTTCTTTCTAAATACTATTCAATTTAAATGTATAAATAGCTGCTAATATGGTATAAACTTAGGCCTTTATTCATGAAAATTTATCTGATATTCTTTATTTATTACATTTTGCATCATCATTTTGTATGGGAAGATTTTATGCAATTTGAATGGAAATGTATTCTACAGTAGTAAAACACTACATAAAATCAATAAAAAAGTTATTAACTTTGGAGATATACATTATTTACAAAATTAAAAGCTCTTAGATGTAAATATAGCAAGTGTTCTAAACATTTTTCATTCTTCTCAGTAACAAACTCGAACTCAATTTTCCATATTTCTATTGAAAAAATCTAAAGATTCATTTCGTTGTTTGAGTTTTGTGGCTTTTCATGGTACAGTAAAATATGCTTCTTGACTGAATATTACTTAGTGTGACATTAACCAAAAATATATCGTCGTAGTTCAGGTAGAAGTCACTAAATCCAAAACTGTAGTTTCAAGATATATAAGATTTTAATCTTAATTATTTTTGAGTCATTCTGATAAATTGTAAAAATTATTTTACAGCTTTTTATCTCCAACGGTTTTTTTTACTGATGTTTTGATAGAAGTTTCTATCACGAAATAATTAATTGCAAATTCTAATTGACTGCAGTAATCCGTTAAAATGTTTTTGTGGACTTAGTGAATACTGCTTGAACGACAATGATATATTACTCAAAATCCAGTTTAGAAACACTTGCCCATGCGTTTATGATACACGATTCATTATTTGAAAAAGGAAACAAGCAGCAGCAAGTCGAAACGCACACTGCATACGCAAAACGTGTTATCATATAGACGTTCATTTTTAGTTGGAAAAGAAAAAAAGGGAACGAAACATACCAAGTAAATCATTGATGTAAAGAATCCCATGTAAATGTTTGGTTAGAAAACAATAAATGAGAAAAATAATTTTTTAAAATTTCTCCCAGAGCACAATTTTTTTATTCTCTCCTTTCTTTATACTTCCGTTTCAATTTATTTTCCCAAAGTGTCCAGTAAAATGCCATAAGTCAACAAAGAGCCGAGACTACTGATTATAAGAGATCTGTCCAGTACGTACACTTTCCATAAAGTTGAAGAGTTCTTTAAGCAATTCGCTTTGAAATTTGGTAGTTTCAAGCTGCTGTTATAATGTGTATATAAACAATCCTGCAAATACTTTCAATCATGCAAGTTGTTTCGTTTGTGACATCAATAAACGTTTCAAAACGTAAATATCAATAAACGAATCAATAAACGAAAAGCACATGCAATAAACGTCAACTGAGATACCAAATGGAAGAACATATATAAGATCAAGTAGACACTAAAATCTGTCGGTAAACTAGGAGAAAAGGCCAGTCTATATCCTTCAAGAAATATGGATGTCATAGTTATGAGGATTGTAAGAAAAGCCAAGACCAAAATCGTCCGTCAAACATGTTCAAAATCTTCAAGATATTCTGGTATAAATTGATACATTTTGGGAAATCTTCAAAAGAAAGAGTTCCATTTAAGTGTTCAATCAAATGCTGAAGTGAGATTCGAATGATTCTGCAGCAAAGTAAATAATAAGTGACAAACAGACAAAAAGTAGCATGAAATACTGTAAAAAACACATTTCATTAACTTCAACTATTTGCGGAAAATAAGATAGTAGAAATTTGAAGAACTCGGTTGTTGAGCTCATTTTGAAATAGAGTTTCTCAGGTTTCTTTTTAGAGAAACCTGAATAAATAGCAGAAATGAACCAAACAACTTCGAATAATGTAGATGATATTATGGACAAAATGAAGATATACTTGTCCCGTTCAATGTTGCACTTGGGTAGCTTTTTCAACAATTGGTTGAAACCGATTATCATTTGCAAGAAATGCCGAAGCTTCTTATACAAAGATACATAGAATTGAAGTCTAAGAAATCCCAACATGAAGATAATGAATTCTTTTCTTCTATCTTCAGCGTATTTAAAAAAAGTTAAGTGAAATAAAAATCTTACGATATAAATAATAAAAACGAAAATGTTGAAGCCATCTATTTTGTAAATTTTAGTTTGTTTGCTTAAATAGTTTAGTTTGTTTGCTATTTGGCTACCCCGCTTCACAGAATACTGATAACAATATGAAGCTTTCATAAATGGTTATGTTTAATGTGCATAATATTTACAGGAATTTTCGTAAACTCAGCACAAATATTTGGGAAAATATGAAGGTTTTCTTTAAAAAATCCCAAATTTTCCCGCCTTTTTTTTGCTTATAACATGCAATACGTAGAGTTTCTGTTACTATTACTGAAACTTAAAGAAAAATGACAATATATTAGAAAGTTACTTTTGTAAAAAATTGAAAATCAACTTGATATATTACAGGAAATAAGAGCATTTTAATAAATCAATTGTCGATCAGGAACATAGCGTAAGTCTTTCACAAATTTAAGCGTTTGATATAGGCAATTGAAAAAAAACGCCAGTTCAATATCATTAGTACTTCAGAAAGATATAGGTATTAAAACAAGACTTATATCTTCTATCGAGAGAAGCTAAAAGATGAGGTTGTACATAAACCGATACTTTTTGCTTTATATATTTGCATAGTTTCATTGAATTGTATAGTGGTTAGAATTTGTTGAATACCCGCTTTTGAACACTTATTAACGCATAATCTAATTCCAGCTAATTAGGCACCTATAAATAACAAAAAATTTTATTACTTTAATTATATTATTTCATGATTATTATAAGTTTACAATTTTACGGCCAAACGATATTTTTAAATATATTTCTTTATGGCCAAACGATTTTTTTTTATCTAATTAATGTCTTTCTTAAAATGTTTTTACCATTCTAAATATATATCTCTTTATCTGTTAAATATTATAAGTGTTCATGGGTATTCAGCAAATTCTAACATTGTGCAATTCAATATAACTATTCAAAGATATAAGTTTGAAAAAATATCAATTTGTGTACAAACCCCTCATCTTTAGCTTCTCTCGATAGGGGAGTTGCACTGCTGTTTTATGCCTATATCTCTTCTGAATACTCAATGATATTGAACTGAATTTTTTATATTAGAGCCCTATATATGGGTAATGTTGTGAAAGAAAATTACGCTATGTTTTGCGTATGCGTAGTAAAACATCATTACCTAAAATGCCCTATATTCTGTAATACCTCAAAATTTTACAAAATGCTCCCAACATAATTGTCATTTTTCTTGCTTCTGTACAATATAACAGAATTCTCTGCATGTTATAAGCAAAAAACAGGCGGGGAAATTCAGATTTTAAGAAAACTTTTATATCTCTCCCAAATATCTTGTGCTGAGTTTAAGAAAATCCCCAAATATTATGCACATTAAACATAGCCATTTCTGAAAGTTTTCTTGTTATCAGTATTCTGAAGGGTATAAAAAAGGCTTTTGTCTTATCAGTTTGTAGACGGTCCCAATTTGCCCTCAGGATCGAATCTTCAATGTAAAACGTGAGTTACAGTCTATTCTTTACATGGTCGGTTTAAGGTCCTTTCCGGGAAATTCTAAAAAATGTGAAAATCTGAAAAGTCCGATACTTTTGGCCATATAGTGTATATGTTTGCTCCAGTCACTTGAATGGTCAAATTGATTTTGATGAAACTTGGTACACAAGTTCCTTATTAACCATCTTGAAGTATAGGAGTGGTAAATTAGCCTAACACAGTCCCTCAGGTTAGGGTGGGGCAAATTCAAGTCTCCAAAACACACACAACTGGTAGACTATTGGACATACTTTATGATTTTCATAAAATCTGCGTCACAGGTTCCTTATTAACCAACTTGACGTATAGGAGGAGCAAATTAGCCCTAATACAGTTCCTCAGGGTAGGTGGGGCAAAGTGTCCAAAATACAAATAACAAATAGACTCGGTTGATATACTTGGCGATTTTCATAAAATTCGGGTAATAGTCTCTCTATTAACCAACTTGAAGTATAGGAGGGATAAGCAAATCCAGGCCCCTCGGGGAAGCCAAAATCTCCAAACTGCATGCAACAAATAGGCCGTTTTACATGCTTCTCGATTTTGATGAAACTTGGTATACAGGTTCATCACTAGCCAACTTGAAGTATGGTAAGGGTAAATAAGCCCAACCAGGCCTCAGGAAAGGGGGGACAAAGTCTCCAAAATACATGTAAAAAATTGGTCGATTGATTACGTTGCCATTATGGTTTAAGTAATTTTATGAAATTTGGTCCATACATCTAATTAGGCCACCAAAAGTACTATAGGGGTAAATAAACGGTAATCCACATAGGTAGTGTGGGCAAGTCATTTTAATACATTAATAAATGGGCCGATTGATAAGAAACTTGATATAACTGCATCAATTAAGGACAGTGGGTACATATATTTCTGTTAGGCTGAAAAAAGTAGTTTTGCGGTAAATAAACGGTTATCCTTTTCGCAGAGAAGGGTGGAGTAAAATCTGCCAAATTCTAAATAGTTAAAATTAACATGCTGCTGGATATGGCTAAGGATTTTGTTCATATTTTTAGAAACCTGATTTAATTAACGGATAAATATACTCAACACAATTTCTTTAGAGTAGGTGGCATTACGTCGTTTAAATATCTCTAACAAAAGGGCCGATTGGCATGAAATTTGATACAGAAAGGGAAATTTGATGACACAGGCAACATGTGCTCATCCTTATTGACTCAAAACCACTGTAGGAAAATAAACGTTAAACCCATTCCTCGAGTAGATTAGGGAAAATACTCAATAATTTTGGCCGTTTCAATACCTTGGATAAGAGGGAGATTTTGATTAATTTGAATTTGGTACTTTTACTTCTAATTAGGCAACTAAAAATACTTTAGGGTTAAATAAACGCTAATCTAATCTATGAGGTTGGGGTAGGAAAAAGTAGTTTAAATACAGGCGGCAAAGAGAAGATTCACATGAAATGTGATATTTTACAATGTGATGAAACATTATACATATCAGTTCACAATCCAAAATAAAATCACTTAGCACAAATAGAATTCCAATACCTCAAGTAGGATGAGCAAAAGAAACAGGACGATTGACCAAAAGCTCGATACTGCTGGATAGATTTTGATGAAATTTTGGTACGCATGTTATTTTTTAACTGACAGCAAGCACCATTGCAAATAAGCTCTAAGCCATTCCAT
Source organism: Araneus ventricosus (assembly GCA_013235015.1). NCBI lineage: Eukaryota > Metazoa > Arthropoda > Arachnida > Araneae > Araneidae > Araneus > Araneus ventricosus. The sequence continues at coordinate 4,884 of BGPR01040826.1, read as the reverse complement.
CAGGGTAGGTTCGGGCAATATCTCTTAAATAGACGTAAAAAATGGATTGATCGAAATTGAACTTAACTCACAGGTTTCAATATGTCGAACTAAAAAATATGGAGGGTTAAATTCTTTTAACAACCCTTTAGGATGATAACTACCGATAAGATATGAGAAATTTTTATTTAGACTATGGGGTAAATTTTGTCAAAACATGTTTCATTAGTTATGACACGCTATTATTATTATTTTAAAATGACTTGCATTGTTCAACAATAACAAAGAAAATAATACTGTATTGAGAAATGGCTCATCTCGCACTCTTTGTGGGAGACTATTAGCATGGAAGTTTCTATGGTCAGGTTCCTAAATAAATGAGATGTCCCCAAAAAATTACAAAATGCAAAAAATTATATGTAATATTGGATTAATATATAGCTTGATCCTCCGGTAGCGCCTGACGTCACTCAGTAAAACTCGCGCATATCACTGCGAGACGTTAAACAGCATTATTTCATCGTTAGAGAACCTAAATTTTGGTCATTTTAAATTTGAAAGAGAAGTGTTGTTCTAATTTCAAATTTAATAGCTCTGAAAACAGTGAAATAAAATTTGCTATCGATTGATATAAAATTTTTCTCGCCAAGATCATTAGTTCCTGAGAAATTTTAAATTAATTAATCATATATTTCACCGCCTCCGTTTTTAATAGAAAGTAGTAAATTACAACAGTGGTATATCATTCACGTGATATAGTTTGACGCCACGATAATTATTTATTGCAATCGCGATGATATAATTTGATGATATTTTTGGCAAACGTTTGACAACAAGTTTTTAATATTTTGCTGCAACATCCGAAATTTTAACTTTTGACTTACGTTTGAGTTGAGAATTTCATGGTTATTGAATTAATTAATTTGTTATTTAATACTTTACAATAATGAATTAGTTTAATATATTTTTGTTTATGAATACCGGACAACCCATCGCAAAAAAGACTAGATGACAAAGGAAAGGAAAAGCAAGATGGTTAGCGAGGCAAAGCCAGGAATCGCTGGACAGAATTGTGCAGTAGTGCATCCGCTTATAGAGATGCATCGAAACCGAAACTCCAGCTTTTCTCAAGCCTCGAAGAGAAAGAAATGCTGAAGCTCATTACATAGTCCGAGACCGTCAAAGTCCAAAGAATTCATGACAAAGTACTCACTCTATAGCCCAAGTAGAAATGACAACTGGGGACCATGAAACATAATTTGCCAGTTCTGCAAATCAAAAGAACTTTCGGCAGTACACCCTTCTGATGGCAAATTCACCAGCTGTTGCCGCAAAGGAAAATCAAATTAGAGAAGCCTCAGATGCACTAGGTAATGATTTGCTTTATCCTCTCTTTCTCTTGACTATTGACGAATCCTAACAATCCTGATTATAAAAATTTTCACGATAACATCCGTCTCTACAATAAGTGTTGCTCTTTCTGCATCGATGGAAGGAAAATAGTTGATGCGGTGGAGCACTGGGTCCAAAAGTTCAAGGTCGATGTCATCGCACCAGTCACTCCAATCAGCGAATGGCCAAGTTCCCTCAGTATGCCCAACTCCTATGGATCGATTGTACTCAGGCTACTGAAATTGAGTAAATAATCCAGCTAGTAAATGCAATATACGAATCCTGGATCAAATAGATCATTTTAGACAGCACAATCGATTTGTCTGACACTTAATGTACGCTTCTTGAGAGGTTGAATCTGAGTAATCGCAGAATCAAACGAAGGGAGGCGAAGATGTTCTGCCGTGAACATGCTATTCAGGCGCGATCGACATTCAGACCAGCGAAGGTACAATGCACCGACAACCAACGAGATAGCAAGGCTTTTTGTCAACAGCGATGAGAACCCCATTCGAAAAGGACATTCTGCGTATCCATTGAATCCTGAAAACCACAGCAACCATTTATTAATATCAACATCCTCAGCCCAAATTTAGATCCGATGGTTTATCCCATTTTGTTGCCTTATATGAACCTGGTTGGCAACAACTGGCGTTGTGAATCTTACCGAGGAGCTCTAAGGAAATAAAAGCAGAGTAACGTAACAATACTTCAGTACAAATCAGGTTTATCAGCTGTGACAGACGACTTTAACTGATTATTAGTGGGGAAAACTTACCCAGCAATGGATTGTCGATTCAACCTCCAGTAGAATCAAATAACCTGAATTTCAGAACGTATCAACAAGACGAACTGAGCTCTACCAAGGACTTGCGGACCATTTGGAACGCCGGACGTCAAAATGCAGTCGTCGAAGTCGGAATTCCAGTAATCCTGTGCCTACTTTGAAGGATCACCGCGAAACATGACAGAACTGTGTGACGCAATGTCCATCTTCGGCAAAAGGGGTGCACCGATCTCCATTCATAACGTTTACGGCTAATCCAAAATGGCCAGAAATCACGGAAAATTTGCGACTCATCCGAACACAATAACTCAACCATCCTGATTTGTTGGTGCGAGTTTTCAAATTTAAAGTTGAAATCACCTGCGACGACAGTTCATGGCGTATTGGGGAAAATCAATAGCCCATGTGTACACAATAGAATTTCAAAAGGAGGATTGCCCATGCACACATTTTAATTGTTCTACTGGATGACAAGTTTTACAACATCTGAACATATAGATAAATTGTGTGCTGAGATTCCATCATCGATTGAAAATCCAAGTGACTGCATGAAATTGTAACAAAATGCTTAATGCATGGCTCCTGTGGCATTGAAATTTTGGAGCACTCTTGCATGGAAGGGCCAATGCAAGAAAATATCAAGAGAATTTCGAACTCAAACTACAATGAACGTGAGTATCCTTTATGTGACGCCCAGGTGCACATTGATGCGAGGAAGAGAAATGGATAACATATTCGTTCACAAATCTTTACCTCATGCTAAAATTATAACGCACATATCAATGTCGAAGTCTGACACCGTTTCAGTGCGGTGAAATATATTTATAAATATATTTAAAGGATTTGGCTGCGCCAACATGGTGGTTTTGACTGGGGAAAGGTCTCCAGTAATGAGATTGTAAACTCATTGACGCACGGTAAGCGTCAGTGCACCTGAAAATGTGGCGATTGCTTGGGTCACACATGCATGACCGATCGTATGCAGTGATGAGACTGCCTGTTCATCTCCCAAACCATATCAAAATGCGTTTAAGGACGGCCAAGAGAGGAGGCTCTTGAGGCTGAAAGATCAGACAAACGATGCTCGAGTCATGGTTCCAGTTAAATCAAAGCGATCCAGATGCTCAAACATTATTTGTACAACTGACATTCCATACAATTACGTGTACGGTCGTAGTAACTGGAAAGGCGAAAGAGAGGAGGTAAATAGTCGCGAGAATGTAGTGGTGAATGCCAAAGACGCTGAACGATTCTACCTCGCTGATGGCGTGCTTCATGTTCCGGACAGCTGAGCTTTAAGTTTCTTCTAACGGTTGAAACGTCATTTATGACACTTGCAAGTAGCGTTTCACCGTCACTCGCTGAATTCAGACATGAAGAGTGGGATCATTACTTACACGACGCTTCCCACTCTATCAAATGCCAAAAGCAACTACGTCAGACCTTCTGCCTTTATTCTGTACTCTCTGTATCCCGATCTAGTGTGCTCGAGTGTGGAAACAATGCCACTGATCGACATGTCTCTGATTATCTTGCAACAAACATCGAAGTAGTTCTTTGAACTTTTGGCACTACATGAATCAATGCAACCCCTTGATACAACAGCGATTGTCATGTGTGCTCAATCGGTCTTCCGTGCCAAATTGGAAATGATATTCCAGTACAACTTACAATCGAAGATGAAGAACGAGAGAAGCCGAACAAAGAATATCACTTTACTGAGAATAGTGGCATTGCCTTGGAGCATTATTCACGAGCTATTGGGAAACAATAATGAAAACGATAGATATTTTCTTTTTGGATGGCCCGGAGGTTCTGGCAAAACTTTTCTCTCTCATTCCGAAATTATTATCTTCATTCGAGTAAAGGAGCATTGCACTGTCCCATATCTGCAACAACTGCATAGTAGCAACACTGTTGAAAGTGTAAAGAACTGTTCATAGGATTTAATTTACTCAGTTCCTCTTCGACACTCGTCTTACTACGAGACCAACATCTCCGAAGCAGATAAATTGCGGTCAGCATTATTGATGAAATTACGATGCTCACAAAAAGACGTCTTCGTTGTATGACTCTTTGCAGATTTACGAATAACATGATAAGCTCCTTTCGGAGGCAAGTTAATACACGAGAGCGCACTGCCAGACAGACATCAAGTAGTTCGCGTAGCCACGAGCAGATGTCATCGAAAGTTGATTGAAAAATCAAGCCTGCATTGGGAGCAAGTCTCCACCTGTCACTCACAACAAATATCCGCTGGTTAAAGGACAAACAGAGACAACATGTGGTTATTGAACATCGAATTTAGAATCTTCCTGAAATTTTGATTTCACTGGTTCCACGAAGTACCTCAGCAAAATGTAGTAAAAACCCTCATTGAAGCCTGGATTACAGCGAAACTTGAACGAGTATGGAAGTCAAAACAACTGGCAAAGCGTGTCATTTTTAGCTCCAAATTACAACAAAGAAGACACTGAAATAGGTCAATCATCAAGCGTACAGGGTGAGCTCTGACCTTTCTACCGATTCAATACAATATCTGGAAGATCAGAACGACCTGCAAAACTATCCACCTGAATTTCGTAGTGGATTTGACTCAATCAGTACAACCCCTGCATTATACTTAAGAAAGGGAGTAATTGTCATGTTGCTTGGGAACGCAAAATCAAAACAAGGACTTTGTAACTGCAATTAGCAATACGTAACTGGGAACGAAGTACAATTTC
>BGPR01040825.1:0-13824 GCA_013235015.1 Araneus ventricosus | reverse complement strand
AAGACTCTCAGTAAAGAAATAAAATATAATCGTTTCAAAAATGCTGGCATATGTATTTTAAAAGCAAACAAGCTGTTTTAAAATTTAAAAATTAGAAGTTTACGTTATTCCATAGTTCATTTTCATCATTATAAAAAATTAAAAAGGAGCGTTTTTTTATATAAAAATACTTTTAAATCACTATCAGACGTCTGAAAACAAAGCAGGGAAGAATTGTTCATTGTTTTTCTTTTATATGAAATCTAAGCAAGTACTTATTTTAAAGCACTTTTTAAAAATTTATTAAATATTTCTGCTTCAAAAAAAGAGCAACAGATATAAAAATTTTATTATTATTTTAGTTAATGATTTTAATTAGTGAGCATTTTAATTAGAGAAAATGACAAAAGCAAAATTAATTAATACACTTAATGTCAAAAATTCTTTCCAATAAATAGAAATGAAATCGTTAAAGAAATTTATCTTTTAACTGAACGATCACTTTAATTAAAATCATTAGCTATATATTTCATTGATAACCCATTTCGATTCATTGAAATTAAAATGCCTCGCTTTCGATGCATTTTATTACAAAAAGCATTTATTTTATTCAAATGAAAGAAATTCATTTGATTTCTGCTCAGAATTTGGAGATTTTAATTTAGAATGGTTTAACAAAACACTGTGATTCCAGATGACTGAATTATGTTTGCTGAGAAGAAATATGTTTAGTTCGAAATAATTCATCGGATCCGTTGGTCTTTATTCATAGAAAATTTTTTTGATTTTCTGAGATAAAATATATTGCCTTTGAACTGATTTCTTTGAAATTTCCAAACTAAGATGAAGTATCACACTTCTCAAATAATTTTTAAACGAAGCAATGCTAATAAATCAAGTTTAGTCTAGACCTATTCTTATTTTATTCAAATATTAGAGGATAAAACTAATTATTTCTTCATAAGATAAATATTATTCACTTTTTTTTTAAAATTTCGAACTTTATTAGAACAAAACTTGAACCATGGACAATCAAATTAGCCATTTTAACCCTTAAAAGCCCGATTTTTTTAAAAATTGATATAAAAATTTTTTGACTCGCATTTCGTAAATAAAACATGGGAAAAAATCTTTAAAAATTCCTATTCTGTTTTAAGTGTGGTTTATCGCTGAAAACAGTTTTGTTACCAAATGACAACAGTGGGTTTTATTTCAGAAAAATATTTCCTCGATAAAATTCTATAATATTAAACACAGATGAATTTTAATAACTAATCATACGAAAAAGGATTTTCCTTCAACATTGTAGAATAAAATATGATATAATAATCTCAAGCCTACAAACAAAGCTAAAAAGATGCAGCCTCAAGTGAAAAACATCAATTTATATATATTTTTATTTATCAGTACACAGGCTGCCATCTAGATGTTTTAAATTGATTTAATAAAAATTTCAGTATGTATCCTATTGCAATAACAGGCATTAGAGTTTCAGTCTTATTCTCAATATTTTAGAAGACAAAATTGGGTATGCTGCTTAAAGGCGTTACTGGGCCTTTAATGGTTAAACAATCAGGAAATACTCATCAGTTCATATTTCTATTACTTCATGAATAAAAATACTATGATTAATGGAATTCGAATGATCAAAATTTTTTTTTATCTATTACTATTAATAAAATAAGCTTCAGTAATTCATATCATAGATTTTCTAACGTATGATGCTACATGAATTTTTTGAAGAGTATATATGTAGGCGGTCATCAAGCAAGAGTGATTGATTCCATAAAAGAATACACAATTAATCAATCTAATTCGTTATATTATCTAGATTAAGTTTACATTTTGAAGATTCATTATTTACAACTATGTACAATTGAAACAGTTATAGCCCGTCATATGATAAGGATGGCACTAATTAGCATCGTATATCGTCTTTCAAATCGTCACGTCGTTTCATCTCGTCTTCTGGTCTTGAGAAACCCAACCAACGTCGTTCATACCGCCTCGTCCTCTTCTACTGTTCTCGGCAACTTGATTCTCTGACGTCACTCGCGATGGCAGCGCCATCTACAGGTACTCGGCTGGTGCTGGTGGCCCACATATATAGGGAATAGCTTATAATACTGTTATTCATATCTAAATATTTTACAAATGGCGTGGAGGATAAAATGTTTCATGGCTATGATGGCAGAAAGTAAAATTTGTTCTGAATTTTGGTTTAGGAATGGAAACGAGTACCATTAATTTATCAATAAAATGGAGATTTTACCCTTTTCAAGAGATTTATTAGAGTTGTAACCCCATTTCAGGAAAATGCATATTCTACAGATATCCATACTGTTCAATATAACTTTAATAATTTATGTGTGAGAAAGATAAAGTTGTTTTTAATCACTGCAGAGTTGTTAAATGAAAATTGATTATTTTTATATGAAACATACAAAAACTTCTCCGAATAAAATATATTTACCAAACTACAACCCTCCTTAGAATATGGTGTTTTTGTAACACGGTTTTCATAAATCACAATGAACTATTTGCGGTAGTTTTCCTTCAACACGGTGATCTTACAACACAGTTTTCATGGTGAATGACTTAAAAAAATTGTGGTTTCTTCACATAATAAGAAATTTTCAGTCACACTGGTTTGGTTCTGGTACGTTTGTTACTTTCGCTTAGGATGGCTCCGCAGAACATGTCACGAATCAGGCATGTTGTGGAAGGACTGGAATTAATCCAGTAGACCACCAACAAATGTTAAGAAAGCTGCAAAGTCTACAGATTTTTTTAAAAAATAATACATTGAATGAAATTTTTTAGAAATCTGTTTTTGGGGAGAGAGAGACAGAGAGGTTAAATATATTAGAAAAAATATGTTGATAATGAAAAACATGTTTGTTAATCGCTTTGAATTATTAGTAGACATGAATAAATTATCGTTACAAAGATAATGAACTGTGTTTTTTTATCGAATAACTAAGGATCGAAAATTGAAGAAGGAAAATTGCTATTTTAATATGGCATTTTTTCTTGTAAAGCTGTATCTTTAAAAAGCCCAAAACACTCTGAATATGAAATATTCTTATTATATATTCTTGTAGTAAGAAGTAGTAGTTTCTAATCGAAAAAGTATTAACTTCTACTTCTTACGAAAACGATTCTTTTGACACATTTATCAGAGTGTGTCTTTTTTTATGAGAAAGCATTCGAATGATTGAATTAAGACCTGAGAGAAAAGTAAGAAATAATTAAATCTATAAAAAAAATCTAAAAATAATTCAATGATAGGAAAAAATCTTTAAAATCCATCTTTAGAATTTTATTTCCGCTATCGTTTTCCAATCGGTAATTTAATTGAACGAAATATAAATATAATTTTGTCAATGATTTTATTTTTTACCTGAAATTAAATTACGTAATAGACGATTAAATAATGATTCAATTTTTTTTATAAATTGAAATTGAAATGAATATATTTCATTAAGCGTGTTTCCGGATTCTTCAAAAGATTTTTTATTCCTAAACTGTAATAAAAAATGTCTAAAAGGTTTATTCAAAATTGAATTTGAGCAATTAAAAATGAGATTTGGAATTTTATGTTTAATCTTTAATTTAAATTAGTTCTCGAGATTCAAATGCAGTCTTTTCTTAAAAATATAAATTCAATCCCCAAACATTACTTTTTAATTTGAGAACTATAATTAATAAGAATTTAATTCGAACTTTTTATGTGCTGGAATAGTTGCTTATTTAAATTAGCCTATAATGTATGAATGAATGCTGCAATTTTAATTAAAGTTATCATATTCGTGAAAATTAAATTTATATTTTCCCCTTAGGATCTTTTATAGAAAATACTTCATTGCGTAGTTTCAGAACTTAGTCAAATTAGTAATTTTTTTTAAAATTTTTTTCAGAAATATCGAAACCTATTCCCGGTCTTTGTCGATCATACTTTTGAGGATGAAAAAAAAGTTAACTTTTATATCCTCTTCTTAAAATTGGCAATTATAACTATTTTCAAATAAGTTGCTACTTTACAGTCTTTGTACAATGCATTTTTAGAAGAAAAATAATTAATTTTATTTGGTGTTTCATTCACTAATTTTTAAATATTCTGAGAAATAAAATCTTTTCATTATCTTAATCTCATTATTCACAGTTGGGTTATAAATTATTTAACGAAAACAATATTGAACGCTTTGATACTTAAAATAAAATGCAAAGAAAAATTTTCAAATTTGTTTACTATGACACTGCCATTAGATGTTTCATTTTCTCTTTACTTTTACGTTTCTTGAATCGTTAAATAAACTTCGTTGATTAACTTAAATATTTGACAATTTTCTAGAGAAGCATTGTATTAAAATGTCAAATAAATGCATTGATACTAAAAGAAGATATAAGCATTTGTAGTAAATAATTTCTACTACGCATGCGCGAAAAATAGCGTAATTTTTCTTTCACAACTTCAAAGCTAGATATATAAGGCAACTTATTTAAAATTTCCAGTTCAATCCCTATAATATTCAGAAAGATAGCGGCTATTTGGTTTATAATGGCTTTATGTTTAATGCCATCTGCTGCCTCCAGATGGCGTTTGGGTCCCCATGTTCCTGTGTGATTTTGGATGCTTATCGTATGCTTGATCACCCCTCGAAGTTTGTCCCACGACCGTCGAATAACTCTGTATAATGTTGCTTTAACATTCTGGCTCCTAAGCCGGCCGTAATTGGCCATGCGACTTCTATACTAGTGGGGCGGATTTCGGCCTGTTGCTGTTCCGAAAGGGGGGAGAAGGCAGTTAGGCGAGTGGTCATTAAAGGGGCCCTTCGGGGAGAGATGAGAGGCCTGACATTCATATCTCCTCTCTACCCGTAGTGAAGAGAAAAGGGGGAACGAGGCGGACGAATCCATTCCAGAGATCCATTAGTAAGCAAACCTGAGTATACAACTGTACTCAGATTTTGAGAACTCTTAGTAGTCAGAGGGTTAAGGACCACATACCAAATTTCATTTGTCTCGCTAATTTCAGTTTTCTGTACTCATATTCACAGTCAGAGTGAGAAATAGACAGACAGAATTCCAAAAATGGTTTATCAGACTTCTGCCCAATCTTAAACGTGGAGATTCATGAAAATCTCAATACCTTATTATTTGACGATTACCCTTCTTTCCTCTTTGTACGCTTTGGATATGAGAATGTAAAAATGAAAATTCTTAGCGAATTTTACAATCAAGGAGAAAAAAGATTTTCTATCTAAGTGATAGACGTGAAAAGCATTCCAAAGCATTTCGTACCATTTAATATTGCAATCGATGGGACACACCCAAACACAAATAGCAACAGCATCAACATAGGGGAAAATATTCTACTGACAGTTTTTTTTCAGTTCGTTCATTAAAAACTGGCATCCCTCATCACTAATCTCCATTCAACAAACCAAACGTTCAAACCCTCCATTAATTTATGTAATCTTCCCCAACAACTTAAATTCGATAATTTATCAAACAAACTGTTGTAGCGATTCTAAATTTACACTCAGATAGAGAAACACATTCGTAAATTCTGCAACACATTAGAGGACCTGGAGTTGCTTAACGTTTCTTAGCGACAGTTCTCTTCCTAACATCGGGAACGAGAAAATAGAGATTACAGAAGACAGTTGGTTAATCGGATTGGACATCAGAACTGTGAAGATCCATTTGAATAAATAACGGAATGTTTCTACAAATCACCTTATAGAAGGCTTTCTGAGAAATTTAACTATTTGGGATTACAATGTTCTAGAATGATTGGATTATTGTTATCAACTACGATGTAAAAGGTAGAGTGAAAGAAACGGATTAATAAACTCATGAGATGCTTAAAATCAATAGGAAGGGTAAAAGTTTCCGATTCAATGTGTTAATTTACCTGTAAAAAAGATTTTAATTTCAATGTACTTTCTGAGGATGAACTATAATAAGAGATGAAAAGGAATTTTTGCTATAAATTTTACGTTCATTGCTTATTTTTTATATTCTCGTACACGAAGTTTACAAGGATAAAAAGTTGGAATCGTCAAAAAATTCGATCTCGAGATCTTGATGAATCTCCACGTTTTAGACCTAATTTAAAGACTTTAAAAAGTATTTTTGGAGTCAGTGTCTCTATATCTCTGTGTACAGGATAACTCAAAGCAAAACGATCTGAGATCAAATTTTGCATATGTTTTTATCACCAACATTGAAGAAGTAAAAATTCTTTATCAATTTTCAATCCAAATCCGTCTAATAATTTTATTGTTTTTCGGTCTGTCTAGTCGTGTGTATGTGAACGAGATAATTCCAAAATGCAACTGACCAAATAAAAGAAATTTGGTGATTGGTCTGATGCCGAAATTATAGATGTATATCAAATTTTGAACATCCAATCCATCAACGGTGAAAGGTCATAAATGCATTCTCGATACTTTTTAGTGTATTATGAAGCTAAGCACAAAAAGACAACATGGTGTGGAAGTATGCGAGAATGTTTACGCATAACTGTGGCATTATGAACAAAAATAAATACCACCCAATACGCATTACATGTGTGAATCCTCGCATCATACTTTGTAAACAAATATTTTGATAATGAATTTCGTTTATTGAATTTTGCAATTCAGCCATTTTTCAAATAATCAAAAATGATGTTTTTATTGTGACAATTTTGTTCATACTGACGAAAATATTTTTAGTTTGTGTTAAATATTCTACTGTCGCATATTTTTCTTGCACAGAAGTAGCCTAAAAATTGATTGTTTTTAAATTTATCCGCGGCATTTCTATAAATTATTTAACAAAATGTTTTTCATTGCCTCCGCATTCCATTACAATAGGTTTGAAATTTCTCAGAAATCAAACGTTTTGATGGTTTTTTCCGAGAAATGTTAGAATCTTTTGACATCTATTAGGAACTGTTTGCAAATAATCGGTCACTCTATACACAAAGGAAGAACTTAGATGCACTCCAAGCATGCGCATTGCATTTTCATTAGTTCCGGACAAAGCGAGTATTGAGAGGACCTTCTCCAAGCAAGCTCGTCAATGGACGTCCTATTCTCACCTGGCCATGGTATGATCGATGGTGAATTAACATTCGCTTAACTTTTGCTATTTATAAAGTTAAAGGTTCGAAAGATTCTGATGTGGTCTGTTATACGAACCACTTCTTCTTCTTAAAGAGTTTTTTGTATTGTCGAGTAAATGACGAAAGTTTTCCATAAACATATCTAGAGAATCAAAATTTAACTTTTAACAAAATGGCGTCGACGAAGGGAATAGAGCAGTGTGTTTAGAGGTTCTATAAAACCCCAAATCGACTGTTTCTGATCAAAAGGAATTTAGAAGTTGTCATGGACGCGCAGTTTAGATGTAAAACACCACAAATCGTCCACTTAATGGTGTTCTATAGTAACGGTATTCTCGCTTCCTAGACACAAAAAAATAAAAAAATTCCCTTGCACATGGAAAGTATAGTCTTTACCATGGTTTGTCTGCAAGCTCTCCTGATATTATACTTCTTCATTTCTGCTTTTAGGCTGATACCAATGAAATAGTCTTTAACACAACAATATGCGTTATTGAAAAAATGAAAGCTAGGAAAAAAGAAGCTGTGTCTAGCGTAGTGACTGGAACTTGAATACCGCTTGACATACTCCGAACTACAAAGGAGGAACGCGTTGAAAATGGCTAAGGTAGGTAATCATATCACAAACTCTATTATAGGATTTGGAATTTAGAAAACTAAATGTATGTCTACGCATAATAGTTTTTCACAATAATTTTTTTAATGAAGGAAAGAGTTTATGCTCACCCTGTATCTTAGACCTTTTAATTACGTAGATAAGCATGGAGATGGCAGATTTTCAAGAAAAACGACTGCACCCCTTTTTAACAAAACACAGACAACTTACCCTTTTCTTTTGAAAACTCTACAAAATTGAAGACAATAGATATTAAATGCTTTATCTTAGATATAGTTTTATTATGCAATGTTAATTATTTGCGATTTCATGCTGATTTTTGATGTGATTCACTTGGAAATCAATGGTACATTTAATGCTTTAATCTTCGAAGGAATATCGAGAGTTTGCCTATGCGAAACCCCCTTGACTCTCATACGTAGAAGCTATCGCTTTCGGTGTCAGACGAAACTCATTAAATGCAGTAATTTGAATGTTATTGCTCAGAGGCCTTCTGGGTGAATTTCAATTCCCACTTTGTATTCTCGACTGCGTTGCTTTCTCCACATGGTCGGAAATAGATTTGGTTCAAGTACTGCGGCACTATTTCGTCACGGCTTATTTTTAGAATATATTTGAATAAAACAGATACTCGCACATGGCTTCTATGCTTTTAAGGTTTAGTACAGAATCTTATAACAGAGTAAGCACTTCTTCCTCCCACCTAAATTACTTATATAAAATTTCTGTATATAATATATATTTTTTTCGAATAACAGCCTGCAGAGATTTGAAAAGAAAGATAAAAGAGTATTAAAAATGATATTACTTGTAGATTATTTACTATGTAGATTAATTTTGTATGCATTAGTTTTTCCTTATTAATTTAAATATCGTCTCGAAGAATTGCAGAAAAATAAATAAGATATATTTATTCAATGCAACTCATAAAATAAACGAATATAGAAATTGAGCACTATTTGTGGTACTCAGAAATTGCACATTCAAAGAATATTCCAAAATATTTCATTCAGAATTTTGAAGAAAGATCTAGAAACCCCGTGGATATAAATAAACTATAAATAACAATTATATTTCAGAATTAATATTCCAGTCCTTGGATTAAACTATTGCGATCGGGTTTCAAAAAATGGCAATCATGTTAACAGGCCAATGCTCTAACTCAAAGCTACGGTGACAGTTTATTTTGATAGGCAATGTCCTTCCGATTTTAGTTTATGCAAAAATCCTTTTAATATGGATATCAAATTTTTGGCACCTTCTTCACGCAATCTGCAGCAAAGCCATTTGTCTGTTTCTAATATGGCACTTTGTACGGCAGTAATGTTGTTTTATAGTTTTCAATTTGACACACAGGAACGCCTTAGTGCTGAAAAGCCTTAATATGCGATGCCTTAATATTTGTCCCCAGTTTCCCTCAAGAATTCCCAAAACGGCGAACCGTAGTGACATAATATTTGCACATGCCATTCTGGGCTCCATTTCGAGGTAAAGTGTGCCGCTTCCGACTTTGAAAATAATAATTTCAAAGTTATTTAATTAGATAAGAGAAAGGATGCAAATCGTGCAACCCGCTCGAACTGATAACGCTGGGGAACAAAAAAATACTTATATTCATTTTCCAAGAATATTTAAACGGTTTTAGGGTGTCTTGAGACTGCTGATTTCAAAACTAATTTTACTTTTGTCGAATTGGCTCTATTTTTTGAGATATTGCACATTGTCAACATTTCAATCCTGTCTGCAGTAGGGTAGGCCGAAAAAGTCAAAAAAATTTTTCGTGTCATTGTACAGAGGAATGTTGTTTTATAGTTTTCACTTTGACACACAGGGACGCCTTAATGCTGAAAAGCCTTAATATGCGATGCCTATAAGTTAAAACGGAAAATATTTGTCCTCAGTCTACCTCAAGAATTCCCAAAACGGCGAGCCGTAGCGACATAATATTAGCACATGCCATTCTGGGCTCCATTTCGAGGTAAACTGTGCTGCTTCCGACTTGGAAAATGATAATTTTAAAGTTATTTAATTAGGTAAGAGAACGGATGCAAATCGTGCTACCCGCTCGAACTGATAACACTGGGGAACAAAAAAATACTTATTTTCATTTTCCAAGAATATTTTAACGGTTTTAGGGTGTCTTGAGGTTGCTGATTTCAAAACTAATTTTACTTTTGTCGAATTGGCTCTATTTTTTGAGATAATGCATATTGTCAACATTTCAATCGTGTCTGCAATAGGGTAGGCCGAAAAAGTCAAAATTTTTTCCGTGTCATTGTACAGAAGAATAATTTGTGAATTGGTGAGAAATCAATTGAGAAAAAAATTAATTAAATTGATTGATATCTACCTCCTCAAATGGACCTTAAAAGTTCTAAAAAGTGGCGAAATTAGATTGTTTTTCATTAATTTTTAAAATTTTAAAATTTCTCTTAATCCCTTTTTATAGTATTAGCTGTTAAGTACTCAATTTCTTAAGAGTAATAAATTGTATTTTATCAAAATCGGTCCATAAGTTCCTGTCACAGATTCTTTCCAAAGTTGTCAAAAATATGTGAAATTACTTCAACATGCAATTCTTAGTTCCTAATCAACATCATAATCTTCACACATGATTTTGTCGATTGAATGCGGCAGGTCAAAATGTATGCATAACAACAGCCATTAATGAGAAAAAAGAAGCGCAACATCACTTCGAAATTACATTTTAAAGTAACAAATAAAAAAAATACACACCGTGGTGATCCTTGATGAAGTCCCCAGGCCGGATTCTACTCCTATTTGCTTCAGTCATTTTATCATTTAAGTTCATTTAGTTTGTTTCATTTTTGTTGAATGCATAGCAAGAGGTTATTTAGATCTAAAAAAATATCAAATTTATTTATTTCCTTTGTTTAGGGTTACATTTGCGAAACTAAGCTCCAAAATTAGAAAATTATTTGTTACTTCAGAACGTATGAAAAGAATACAGAAAGTAACAAAAATTAACACACCTTTGAAAAAAGACTTCGGCTACCAGGATATCAAAGTAATGGAACAAAGATATCAAGGGGGGTGAGACACAAATATGATGGCAGGTTATTGCTAAAGACTCCAACGCGAATATCCCAATGTACGTAAAAGGAAATCATATAAAATTATTCCATGAACCAGCTTATTTAATTTTCATTTTATTGGATTTAATGCTACATCATCATATATTTTTACCATATCATTATGATTCATCTATTTATTTGTTGAAATTCATTTCTTTATTATTCATTAATATTGTTTTACATTTTATTTTTTACTTACATTTGACACAGATTTTATGCGATTTCTGCATAAATTGATTACTCTTCAGGATTAAGCATTGATTATATTGATCAGGATTTATTACATTGATTAAATTTTATTATTGAGTTATATTTGAGACAGTTTCAATGCGATTTGAGTGGTGCGTACATATTTCCTTTGAAATATAACTTTCACTTTATCTCAGAAACTAGAGCAAATTTGACAAAATAAATGCCGGATTCGGAATCAGCACCACGGAATTACCCTAAAACCACTGGAATATCGTTGACAAAAAATCTGTGTTGACCAGTGTAATAAAAGCTTTATCTCATCGCAGCAACCATTGTAACTAGAGTATTTGAGGGTGAACACGTCTTATATCCCGTCATTTCCACTAATTTAGCTGTTCTCGTTGAAACGATTGCAATTTCCTTTTCGACTTGCTTTTGCAATCACTATCAGTAGTGCGCCTGCACAATTGCTCACAAGATTGTATTCGACTGACGAGTGCTTCTCGCATGGACAGCTTGTGTAGGAATGTTAAGGACAAACAATCCGTGAACATTAGTATTTACCATCGCCAATTATCAGCAAGAAACTAGAAATGCTGCACATAGCTAAGTGTTGAAATAAATTTGTAATAAATGGATTAATAAAATTAATTACAACAAATATAGAATTGGTCTAAATGTATGCCGGAGATAAGTGAAGTCTGGTAATAAAGGTTTTCTGAATAATTGCGATATGTTTCAAGCATATTTCCTAAGTTCAGTAAATATGTTTATAAACTGTTAAGAGCATGTTTTAACCATGGTTACTTGAGAGTAGAAAGGTTATGCTCACAGATAGCTGATGCTTTGATGACGTCACATTGGAAGCATGCCACTTCGTCACAGTGTTACGTAATGTAATGAATATAATGTTTGAGAGCTCTTTTAGCAACAGAAAACTTTTTCTAAGCCTAATTTTTTGTGGAAAGATTGTTAAAATTACATTGTAAAAAAACATTACGAACGAATCAAAATTTGGAGTATTACTAGAAAATTTTAATAACACTCAGTAATCGTTCTGAGATGGCCTCTATGCAATAAGGAGATAATTACGTTTATAGCTACTAAACTTTAATATAGTTAAAAACTCTCTAGTTTAGACATTGGACGATTTTTAAGAAACTGAGCAGTTAAGAATAATTTTACTTGCGATTATAAAATGCACATTCGTTTTAAATAATAGTGCTTCACTTACTTTATCTAACTAAAGAAAAGAAATCAAATATCTTTGCGAAATTTCTTAAAACTAATTTATAATTTTGAATAATCATTAACAAAAATTATTTATTTTTTTACATAATTGGTTTTATCGCACAATCCGTAATTGAATTATACTCATATATATCGGATCTTAAATATATATGCAGGGTGATTATAATTAAAGTTTAACCTTCGAAAGCTGTAAAAAAAGAACCACTGATCAGAATGACCTGAAATTTGACCTGAGCCGACACGAAGAAGGGGAGGAAAAGTATGAGAGAAGGAAAAAAAAATAGTTCAAAATTTTAGTAATAGATGGCGCTTTACACCTCATGAAATGTACATGGGTTCTGGTACAGTGACATTGGCAATCCAATGAGACGTTAATTGCGTTGGTTGCAGGTTAAACCAAATGTACTATTCAATGTGCATGACTGTAACGGAATTTTACTGAAAAAATCAATAAATAAAACAATCACTTCCAAGTCATTCGGCAATTGTGGCACTCTTAGTTGAAAGCCCATCCATCATGAAAAGCCAGTGCAGCAATCTGATAGGAAAAATGAAATCGATTTTCAATTACCCTAAGGCCAAAAACCGAAGAAAAGGCACCAATGAAATTGATTTTTAATTGTTCTGAGGCCAAAAGTCGGAGAAAAAAAGCAACAATGAAATCGGTTTTCAACTGTCTCTAGATTTTTTCAAGAAATGAACAATATGCTGTCAACTGTTTTCTACCTTAAGTTCAAACCAAGAGTCCAAATTTAGCTAAGTTTGGAATCGGACCACTGAACACAACATGTTTCAGATAGTCCCACAGCCAGAAATTACAAGGATTGCGATCAGGAGATCTTGGAGGCCAGTTTGCTGGAAATTGACGGCTGATAATTTTATCATTTCCGAAATGCAGGCTGAGCAGACACTTAACAGGAATTGCAAGGTGCGGAGGAGCGCCACCTTGCATTAAAATTGTGCAACCCACACATGCACGCTGATGAAGTTCTGGAATGACGTGGTTGCACAAAAGAGATTCATGGCTCACCCCATTGATAGTGCAGGTAACAGGACCCGCAGGACCTATCTCCTCGAAAAAGAATGGCCCTACGTTAAACGATGCTGTAAACCCTAAGTTACGAATCAGAGGAAAACTCAAAAACTTCTCGTTAGCAATCAAGTAATCTCCTCAACTCTTAATCCCACGAGAAGTATTTATAATAAAACTAAAGTTCCCACCTTTTAATTTGCA
This sequence comes from Araneus ventricosus, assembly GCA_013235015.1. NCBI lineage: Eukaryota > Metazoa > Arthropoda > Arachnida > Araneae > Araneidae > Araneus > Araneus ventricosus. Next base: position 340 of record BGPR01040825.1, on the reverse strand, counting down.
ATGTGAGGAGATAAAAGATATAAAACAAAAACTCGGCTCCACATTAGATATATAAGCTCAAAAGATCATACTATTTATTTTCATTCATCAGAAATTCCACAGGCAGAAAAGAAAAACAAATAGTTTTTTTCGAAAAACGGATGAATTATTTGGAATCGCTCTAAAGCAAAAAGAAAGAGAAGAACCAGGAATAATTTGCATTAAAAAATAAAAGCACTAACGCAGGGGAAGTTATAAACAACAAAAAGTTATGTTGTGATTTTAAATGATGAGGATATAATAGCCAATCATTAATCAGGTATTTTTAACCTTTCTTAAAGATAGAATAAATTTATTTCTC
>BGPR01040824.1:0-13825 GCA_013235015.1 Araneus ventricosus | reverse complement strand
AGTAATAAGAGTTCTTTTTGCTACACAGTTTTTTTATAGTTGTAAAACAGAAATGGTTGAGAAAACCATTGTAGCTTAAGAAATTTCATCAAAATTTGCTAAAAAGGTATTTTTAGTTAAACCCCCTTTTGACTAGCATTAACAAATATCCAATTTTCTTCTCACTTTTCCAATTTTTAGGGGGGAGGGGGTGGATAAATTTTTCTGATGGAATGTGAAAATTTTTTTTCACTCAAAAATGGGTGAGGAGTAGAGGTTTAGGAAACCCTGCTTCAGATAAAAATGAAATACGTAATACATGATCGCCATTGTTATAGAGGCACTTAGAGACATAAGTTTTTCAGTGCCAATGTTTTACTCATCTGCCGCCAATGACTGGAATCATGATGTCACTGCTTCTTTACGTGTTTTATCACTTTGGTAGTGTATTTACAGTAAATTCTCGATTATTCGGCATTCAAGTATCCGGAAAGCTCAACTAACTGGAAAAATTAGAAAATGAGTTTTTATAAAAATTTACCACGGGAGCGCCCGTGCCGTTCCATTCACACAGACAATTTATTTCTGGAATGCGACGTCCGCTTCGCAAGGAGGGGCGTAGAAGGAAAAGAAAGCAATATACAGTACTGTGACGTACACAGACTTGTTTTATGGGGGGGGGGGTACAAAAGCAAAAGTGAGAACCAGAAAAACAAAGGCTCTCACCTTTCGCTGAAAAACGAGACCTAAAAACGAAATAGACAACCAATAAAAAAAAAGTTTTAAGGGACAGAATTGGTAAAAAAAAAAAAAAAAGCTCATGGGGGGTTACTACAGATTGGCAAGTCTCTTTCTTTTCCTTTATTTATTATACTCTCCGAATACCGGCAGATGTTGATTCCGATTACGTAATATCACGTGTCGGAGAATTGGAGGCGCGCGTATTGCACAATAACCCTTGAGATTTTTTAAAAGATAATTAGTTTTGATATTCAACCTGGGATTCGTTTATGATCACTTAAAAGAGTTTTATTATGCTTGCTGAGTAGAATATTTTTCAGTTTTGTTAGCTATTTTTATATTTTTACAATCTAAATATTTACGGTAAAAATTCGTCTACAGATCATACTTTTTTTTTATCATTAATAGTAATTAAAATCTTCATAATATGTTTTATAAATACAATGTTATGGAAGATACAGAAGTATTCTTAAAAATTATATTTAATGCGCATTTCAAAATGACAAAAACAAATTATTTGGCAAAAAAAAATATCTAAAAAAAAAGGCTACTCCCCCCTCATTTTTCCCGTCACACTCAACTATCCAGACTTTTCAGGTATCCGGAAATCGCTGTTTCCCGAGCATGCCAGTTAGTTAAGCTTTTACCGTACCTGAAAACTTCCTTCATTTTTTGGGAAAAGAAGCAAATCGTTAGTCGGGAGTGTAAAAGGTATGGTCAAATGCATTCCAATAGAAACAATAGCAATTCTTGTTTTGTTGCTGCAAGTGCAGGAGGCAGAATATTGTCATGAATCAACAAATTTCTTGAAGACAACATTTTATATCTTGTTTTGGAATAGTACACTAATCAGAGCCCCCCTCCCCCAAAAAGAAAGGGTTTTGAAGGAGAATGCACTTCAAAAGTGATGAAGTGCTTATAGAAAAAGACACTTCATGACTTCAGACATTGGTGGCAGATGGGTATAACATCCGCACTGGTAAAACTTGTGTCTCTTTACGATAAGTGCATCAATAACAATTATGTAGAAAGTAGTGTTAGGTTTAGAATAAAACTTTGTTTTGATATCTTGTTTTTGTTGAGATATATCCACTCATTCTTTACTTTCTGGACAACCCGCATACATGCATACACGTACGAAATAATGCAAATACCATGAACATAAGAGTGAATTAATATAGTTAATTTTTACACAGTTTTCTAAAAAAATAAAATCCAGTATGTATCAACAATCTAATGGATTAAAAAAAAACATATCCCGTTCTAGATATACTGCAATAAAAATAACTTTTCAGCAAAATATTTCTCATGCTTATGCTATATGTCTATAATAACAGTCAATATAAAAATATAATTTTTAAATAACAGAAACTAAAATATTAAAGAAAAGTGTTCATTTATAATTATCTGTTTGTCATACTGTTGAAAGAATAACATTAGCTTTAACAAAACTAGTTTTTCCACTATAAAAACTAATTTGCATTTGTTGTGAAAGTAATCATAATTTCTTGTTTATCAAAATGAAAACAATAGTTTATTAACTATACTACACATTTTTGGCTACTATTTCATTAATCATAGTTTTGTTTAAAAATGCTGCTGATTTAGCATTCAACTTCAATATTAATCATTATGATAACTGTCTACAACATAATCATTAACAATGCTCTTATTTTGAGAGTAATTATGGAACTCATTTTCAAAATTACTGTGAAAGGGTTTTTTTTTTCGCTTTTATCTTTTTTCCTCTGAGCATGATACACTGCAGAAAAAGCAATTAGTAGAATTTATTCGCTTGCTACCTTTTGTATATACAATGTTTAAATTAATTGCAAAAGCAGTAATTTAAATAATGAATGCTGAAATTAATTAATGGTTTGTTGAGGATAATTGGTTTAAAATGTATGGTATTAAGTCTAGTCAGTAAAAATAAATAGCAATCATGGTTAAAAATCAAATTGTTTTTTTTTAACACACTCCCTCCTTTAAGGTCAATTTCAAAAAAATAATTATTTAACCTTTACCTCATATTTCTGATAATAAAATGTGAAAAAAATATAAACCTTCCTGTGAAAATTGCTCAACATTCTAATCAGAATAACAAAAATGAGAGACATGGCATTAAACAGACTATTTCTTTCAAATTTCATTAATAACACATAAATGCAATACAAAAATCAAATAAAAATTATCAAAAAGATATTTGCAACACTAGAATGTGTTAGGACCACTTTCATGCTTCAATTTTAACTAAAAGAATTTTTTTTAAATGTTAAAACACAAACTCAATGAGGTTCAAAATCCATAGCAGGCCCCACAATATGCAGTAGAACCTCGATTATCCGAAAGTCTTTTAACCGACGCACAGTGGTCCAGTTTCGTTTTCTAGCGAGACAAAAATCATAGCGACGAAAATAAAAACAGCAAGGACTTGAAATTTGCACAGTTTAAAGGAAATGGACTTCAGTTGTATCACATGAAATTTCATAACAATCGGTTGGATATTTCTTGATTTGTATTAATTTATTTAATTCGTCCCCATTGTTCTATATGGAGGGAACTGTTGTAATCTGCGGAAAAGTTAATTATTAGTTGTATAAAACATAAAAAAAATTGAAAAATTTTACCAAATGAAGGAAATAACTTTAAAATAAGATTTGTGAAATTTTAGTAAAGTCTGGTAGGTATTTTTAAAATTTTTAACATTCCAAATATTTGCAATGTTAAAATATATCTAATGAATAATTGTGCGATAAATTCAAATGTCTTTCAAAACGATTAAAAAGTGAAAGAATTTCGTTAATATAATATAAATGTTATATAAATACCATTAAATCTTTAAAAAAATTACTTTTATGAGTAAAATTGACCGCAGTTTTCACAAAAATATGAGAATTCAGGAAATATTCAACAACATTTTAATAACTAACGTTTAAGCATAATAGATAAAAGTAACGCTTTTCATCATGTGAATTATGTTTTATATTATTTATGAAAAACTATATTTGGTTAAGTTTTCTATTTTATCGTCCTTTTAGCTGTAGCTGAAGTCAGCGCTTGAGAGGTTGTCACTGAAGCAAACTAACTGTCTTGAAAATTTCAAATCGCGTTCTGAACTATTCCAAAATTTTCGCGTTTTCGGTGTGTTTATGTCAACTACTAAATCAGAAATAAATATTGAAATCGATTTAAAATACTTTTGAAACCATCCAGTGTTTATTTCTTAAAAAGTTAAAATTTATTTTAGCTTGAGTATCAGCCCCCTTAAATTCGAAAATTTTTTAATAAAATTTTCGAATTAATGTCGATTGAATTTTTAGCAATTAACATCTAGGCTAGAACAAATTAATTTAGTTTTTCAACAGGTTTTTTTTTTCACCCAGATATTTATTTTTGCGTCATTGAAGGAAAAAGTGAAAATTCTTCACTCACATAGATGACATTAAAAAATAAATGAAAAAGTCGGGCTTTATCGGGGCTAATTTTTAGACATTTTATAGAAGATAGAGTGTAGAAATGATTTAAGGTAGTCTCAAGGTGAGCAATTTTTTAAAATTCACTTTAAACTTGGAAAATTTAATGGAAAAAGGGCCTTTTAAAATATAGTAAAAAAATATGGAAAATAATAAAATGATGTGTTAAAAACTGTTTCGTTTACTTGCCCTGGAATCCGACATCATGAAAAATCTAAAATTAGACAGATAAAGAGCAATGTAGGACTCCATAAAACGAAATCCGAGGGCTCACTGAAACGCGACTCAAGTGTTCGAAAGACATTCTTCAACTTTAACCTCCGTAAAACCTCCTAAGACTACATGCTTATACAAAAAAATTTATGGCTTTCAGGGTTCCAAACGGTTTTCTACCTACCCCCAAAGAAAATAAACCCATTTGCCGACCTCGAAATTTCGATTTTTGTCGCGCTACAAACCGAAACTGGACCACTGTGCGACATCGGTTTCTTTAATTTTTTTTGGTAAATAAACAATATCACTTCAAGGTCACCTTTTCAGCAGCTATTCCTACTGCAGGCAGTGCCGACATCTTATCTCTTTCCCCCTATCCCCCCTCCAGTCGGAAATCTCATTCTATTGTCTGCCTCTGCCAGAAATTCCTTTCGTCTCCAAGACCATCTGCCTTTCTATTGGCTACTATCTGTCCGACTCAGAAGCGTTAGCTTTACCGAAATGTAGAACATTCATTTATGCCACGGAGCCCTTTTAAACGAAAACGCGTTTTGTTCACAGTGGAACAGAAGTTCCAAATTGTGAGAAGAATTGAAGCAGGTGAGACTTTAACCAAATTGTCAAAAGAATTTGTTGTTTGAGTATCAACAGTCTGGGATATGAGACGCGATTCTGAAAAAAAAGTTTTATGCGGCCTCCAATGGCAAATCAGCTAAATTGCGGAAAACTATGAAATGCGCGAATGATGAAGAACTGGACAACGTTCTTTACAAATGGTTTATTCAGAAAAGGAGTGCCAATATCGGGGATAATGATTCAACAAAAAGCTCTGAATTTCAAGTCTAAACTCGGAGGAAGCAAGGAATTCCAAGTTAACAGTGGTTGGCTAGAAAAGTTCAAGAATCGCCACGGAATTCGCCGGATGAGCACCGTAGGAGAAAAACTGCCGTCTGATATTGAAGCAGGAAACAGCTTTATTGCTGAACTGTAGGACTAGATTGTGAAGGAAAAATTAACTACAGACTAAATATACAACTGCGATGAAACTGGGCTATATTGGAGAGTACTTCCAACGAAAGCCTTGGCTGCAGAAAATGAAGCTGTTGCTCCAGGTCGGAAAAAGATGAAGGATGTGTGACGATTCTGGGATGTGCCAATGCTTCTGGCTCACATCGTATAAAGCTGACTTTGGTGGGAAAGCGTAAAAAGCCAGACTGTTTTAAGAACATCAATAAGACTGCTCTTCCTGTTCACTACATGCATCAGGAAAGTGCTTGGATGAATTCTAGTTTATTTTCGGAATGGTTTCACGTTTGCTTCGTTCCAGAAGTAAAGAAAAACCTCCAGAAACTAAAACTTAAAAAAGCGATTTTGTTGATGGATAATACTCCTGCCCACCTAGGTGTTGAAACACCCAAAACCGAAAGCATCACTTGTATATTCATGCCCCCGAACACAACCGCCATTTTGCAGCCGATGGACCAGGGAGTGATCGAATCTATGAAACAGCATTATAGAAAGCAGCTCTATAATGCTGTTTGACGATACAGCAGGGGATGATGATGATGAGGAGGCTGGATGTTCTGTTGTTCAATTTTGGAAAGGATTAACGCTGAAAGACTGTTTGATGATTAACGAAGATTGGGAGTCTGTGCCAGAGCATACCTTAAAACGGTCCTGGCGAAAGTTGAGGCCCTATCTCGAAAATGTAGACCAATCAAATGACAGTGGCTCTGTCACTGTGAATGAATTAAACGGACTTTTGAAACAAATTCCAGGCTATGGAAATTGCGAAGAGGATGGCGTTAGTTCGTGGTTAGATTGTGATGCTGATGATGCAGGATTTCAACTGATGAGCGATAACGAAATCATCATCGCCCAAGTACAAAAAACCCAATACGATGACGATAACAGCGAAAGTGATGAAGATGAGGTGATCGAAACTTCTAAAATAAGCAACTCCGATACTTTTGAATGTTTTGCTCAAGGACTGATGTGGTTGGAGAAGCTGACTGACTCTGATTCTACAGAACTTATATTACTGAAACAAGTTCGGGACAGAACGGCTAAACGACGTCAGTCATGCTTACGGTAGACTAAACTTCCGTTTAAGCCAATGTCAAGTATGTATCGTATGCCACCTAAACATTTATATTTCATTTTCTGACTTGTGTGACATCTATTGAACAAATTTACTGTTTAAAATTATAGTAATATAATTAAAAACATCACATTTAGTTATTTTGTACATGTTTAAAATCCAGTTTTAAAATTTTTGCGGTCTCCTGACGGCCATTTTTCTCTCTTTCGCTCTCTTTTATCCGGAATTTTCGATTTACGACAGAGGTCCGGTCTGGTCCGACCACTTCAGTTAATCTAGGTTCTACTGTATAAATCACAAACCAGTAAATAAGGAATGCATTAAAATATAGTCATAAAAAACTCAAGTTAACAATATATGAGGTTATGAATTGGCTATATCACCCATGAATGCTTTAATGCATGGCATTATGCATATTAAGAATACAGAAAGTAATGGATTGGGTTGGTTTTAATGGCGCAAAAGCCAATTTTGGCCATGCTGCACCACGAAAGTTAATGAAATCAAACAACTTTAATTTTAACCCATTAATGCCCAGCATCATATTTATAGGATAGTTTCATTTCTCTGGCTAAACTAAATGCATTCCATTGTTTTTTTTTTTAGCTTTGTATAACAAGTCAATATTGTATTCCCAAACAATTTTTAACAGGCATATACCAGTCAGATTTTGAAATTTGTTCCTTCCATTACATTTATTTTTGAGGTAATGCAAGAAATTAGAAAATAATTTTTATCTTTTGATATTTTACTATATTTTAAAAATCTTTTAATATATCTGTATAAAAAATTTTTAAAAGTGATTTTCAACTGATTTTTCGATCATTTTTATGAAAAAAATTCAAATTTAATTTTACTTTGCAGTTATCTTAATCTTGGTGTTTTAAACAAACTTTAATAAAAATTTATTAAAATCTGTGCTTTCAAAATAATTTGGGTAACAATAGGTAAAATATAGTTTTCTTACACAGACTACCAGTAATTGGAAATTAAAATTAAATTCTGTTCATATATATGAGTTACTTTCAAACACATTAGAACCATATTTAGGGCTTTTTAACTGAGGGTATTCCGCAGCTTGTTTCCCAATGTTGTCACTAACTATAATTCGAAAAAGCTACTATCTTACTGTAAGGGCTATTAATCTTTCTCTCGGCTTTCCTTTCCAAGACCACCCATGAGCAAATGTTCTTTTCTTTGGTACGGGAACTTTTACAGACTGCTTTGGTGAACTGCTCTTCTCCCGTTTTGCAGGCACAAAATTTTCTGTTGCAACACGGGAGGCGTTTTTGTTCATAACACCAGAAGTTGAAGGTACTGGAGGGATGAGTGATCCTTTCGCAACAGCTGGCGCTGTCACCAAGGCTAGGTGATCTACTGGCTGGGGTGGTTGCCCACCTTTCACACCTGTTGAATTTTTATTGGAACACTGTGTTTGCTGTGTAGGCTCTGCACCAGCAGCCTCGTGAGAAACTTGCTTCATGTATCTGCAGCAAGCTTTCTTCTGTGGAAAATTGCTGTGCTGGAACCCATGGGGTGTGGATGTCCTCAAAAGTAAAACTTCTCTAGCACAGCAGAGTGGACCTGAACAGTGTCCCTGTTGCAAGGGGTGTTCCGAATCAACACTAGAACCAGAGGATGCTGAGGCTAGCGAGAGATCCAAAGGGGATTGCTCACAAGGCACCAGACTAGCTGAGTTCTTTGGTGATGACAGGTACTGAAGGCAACTCCCGGTTGACTGATGATGGTGCTGATTGCTTTCTCGATGAAGGTCACAGCAGGAGCAGCAGTTTATTCTGGAATAGGATGAGGAAGAGAGGTTGAAATGTTGCGCATGATGCCTTGAGGTGTCTAAGGACGAATTACTAGGGTGATACTCTGTACATAATGAGTCGGGAGACATGCTGGTAGCTGTGTGATGCGTATGATGAGGGTGAGGATATGCCATAATGCTTTTCCGTAAAAGGCAAGTGTCGTGAACATTTGGAACCAAGGAGTTGGAGCAACAGCATCCTTTAAGAGAAGGACAGAAAAGGATAATTAAGAGCTAAAAATGAACCAAATGGCAAAATTTTAATACAACCAAAATTAAATGCTTTAAATATATATACAGCTGTTCCACAAAACATAAAATTCTATAAAATAAATAAGGTGTTAAGAAATGATAGAGAATGAGAACAGAGAAACAAAAAATCCTGCTATTTAAGTCTTTTAGAGAAAATTTTTGGTTAAAAAACACAGGAAACCTACCAACAAGCATAATAACAGTGCAAGTTTTTAAGCAAGTAGTTAATTACTACTTTTGTTCCGATGTAAATTATAAATAAATATGAAGAGCTAAATTATTATATTTTTTAGAAATCTCGGTTTTAGTCTAAAGGCGTGTTTTAAAACCCTTTTTAGGGATAGAAACAATTTAGTTTTCTTCAGGAAAAACGATGTTAATGAATATATAAATACATAAAAAAAAATGTCATCGTGCTGCCATCTATTGATACTAAAAACAGTGGGTTAGAAAGGAAACACCGCTCCTGAAAGGGTTAATGAATGAAGAAACATCTCTTCAGTTTACAATAACGAAATTATTTTTTATATCTTAAAAACTTGCAAATTACAATAAAATATTTCTCCAGTAAAAAAAAAACCTAGATGTGAATGACTTAACCATAGGTGAAAAGAAGATGGATTGGATCCAAAATGAAAAGCAATGGATCTAAATTTTTAAAAGTTATAGAAACTCAAAGCTTAGGAAACTCTTTTATTGCTCACAACCAATACAAAAACAATGGAAACTATAATTTATACTTGCCATATTCAGGAGAAGGGGGTGAGTACAAAACAGCCTGCTGATGACCAAACCTATGAACTGAAAAATTTCCATCACAATGAGATGGTGGCGAAGAAGATGGATCAGATGTTCTACTCAAACCATGACCTAATGCACAAGTCTGAACATGAGCAAAAGGTATGATTTGTGGCGATGAATGTGTATGAAATTTGCAGCAGTCAGCATGATGCGAGATGGAACAAGGACTTTCGGATGTCACACAGTACGAATTATTCACAACACTACCACTGGAATAATTTATTTTGTTTTTACATTCTTCATCTCCTGTAACAACTGTCTTTTTGGTTTTAGAGTAGTTAAGGTCAACATGGCTTACAGGCACAACACTGGAATTGGTTGTGCCATGACTATTGACTGTAGTAACTGACTGATATGTGCATGTCTTCTGCATACGTATAGTTTCTTTAACTTTCACTTCAGATTTAGTTTGTTCTAACTTTTTTGATTTTTTTGTGGGTCCTTTAGCAGCTGGTTGTTCCTTCGTTGATTTCTTAGTAGCCTTCAAAACTTTAGTCACAGTTTTGGCACACTTCTTATCCATGTTTTTGTCTTTGGAAACTTTTGACTTCTTCTCAGCACTGCTCGGGAATGTCTGCACTGTTTTAGAAGCTTGGTTCTGTTTATGTTCTTTTCCTGAAGAACTACTAGAGCTCTTTTGAGAAGAATGTTCTTTCTTCTTCTTTTCACCTTGGGATTTTGTGCTCACTGTTTTTGATTGTTCCACTGAATGAGAAACGAACACCTGCTGTTTTTCTTTAACATAATTTATCTGCTTATGCACAATACTTTGCTTGAAATCCTTTCCTTCTTTCTTCAAATCAAACTGTATGCTTTGATGACATTCAGTTAGTGATTTCTGTGTAAACGGTTCAGAACACACAGTCACAACAGAAGTAGTTGATTTTGAATGGTGCTCAACTGGCCTTCTGTCTGGTATACAAATGACATGCATTTTTGCTAGAGCATCTAAACTAGCCATTCTTTGTGGATGCTGTTTCACGGGACTTTTGAGTGGGGCAATCACATTATTAACTTTCTCAACTTTAATATCTTTAGGTGGTATTTGAGAGTTATCTTTGGACTGATGATTGACAACCGAATCATTTTTTAAAATACTTTTTATACTTTTGTTAGGCAAATTCTTAAATGGTTTAGGAAAGGTGTTACAATTCACCACATTTTTGGGTGTCGAGTGAAAAGTCACACTTTTTGAAACAGAAGTCACTGCAGGCTGTTGCTTCTTGGGACCAAACTCCATGTTATTTTTGCAATGAAATGTACCATTGCTGTTGATATTGTTTGTCATAGTGTGTTCAACAGTCCCAGAGGAATCTCCCTTTTGCACAAATGGTTTATGGAAAGGAGGAAGTGGTCCTTTAACGTTACCATTCATATTACAATTTACATCATTTGTCTTCAGTTTTTTAGAAGGTGGATGAGAGCCTTCCTTTTCATTCTTAGCATCTGCACTTGGTGCTGCCATTTTTCTTTTACGACCAGGCGATTTACTTTCAGTGTTTTTAGAAGATTTCTGTTGTTCTTTCAGTTTCTTTTGATTTTGTACTTTCTCATCATTCCTTGGCCGTCCTCGCTTCCTCTTGGGAACTACCTCTTTTTCTTCTTGTTTAATTTTAGGTTTCTTTTCGGTATTTTTTACACTGTTCTTTTTAACCTTCCCAGTCTTTGAGGCAGGGGTTTTAGGTTCTTTTACTTTCTTGACAGGCATTTTTTCTTTTTTGATGCCTGATTTTGATTTAGGCATCAAGGAAACTGGTTTTGCTTGTGTGTCTTTCATTTTATGACTTAAAAAACTAGAACATCTTCAGCCATAGATGGAACTTTTTACCTGTATTTTTCCATAGTTATAGACCTGTAAATAAAAAAAGCTACAGTTAATTAATAAATTTTTTAAAAATATTTAATTAACTTTTTTTCAAGAGATCATAGATTTCTGTGCTTTCTTTATCATAGGATTAATTTATTACAAATATAAAACCAAAATAAAAATATATATATACACTTTTATTTAATTTGACGATAAAGATGGACTTTTCATTACTTCCTGATATGCCGCAGTTTTGACACTTTGTACACTTAATTAGCAGTTAATTAACTTACTTAAATTGATTCCACACATGTGGTGCCATCTGGCAATGAATTAGAGAAAAAATAGTTTTTAAGATTCTCTCTCTGCAATATTTATAATAGTGAATTATAAATTAAAGTCTAAAAAAAAAAAAAAAAAAGTTTTAGTTCACTAATAAAAGGGTGTTTTTAAAAACTGGTTTTATTTAATTTATGAAAGAGCAAAAACATGTTCAAACCGCTTTGCAATAAAAAATACAACGGTGCTTGTGATCTATACCTATATAGTAAAAGAAACATTACACAAGCCACAATATGTTACTATTAGCACCAAAAAATAAGTACAACAATTAAAAGTTTAGTCAATAAATGATATTTTGAGATGATCATAAATGCAATCCTTTTTTTTTAATGCAAACATGCAATAACTGTTAACTCTTCATAATTATTAAATTTTTTAAAAGATCACAAAAATAGATTTTAATTAAGCTAGTGCAATTGTTATATAGTGTCTTTTAATTTTCTGAAATTCAAATCAATTTCTGAAATGCATAAAATCATTACAACAAATTAAAAATGACTTAACTATATCACCCATCATCTAATAATTATATGAAAAAGACAAATTTTGGGGTGCTTGGAAATTCATTAATACATTATTTACTGAAAGAGGGGGGATAATATAAGGTATCCTTTCTAATATATACGCTATTTAACAATTGCACTAGCTTAATTAAAATCTTTTTTTATAAGTCACTTGAGATTTGCACACAAAAAGCACAGCTAAATGAATATTTCAGATCAAAGTAATAAATTTGAGATGGAGTAATCCGAAATAACTGACAACTTTGTTATTCAAATGTATGCCTCTCTAAAGGCCTATTTATTTCTTATTTTGAAACAGTAACTTAATTTTCAATCATAACTCACGCTTAGATCTGTTTAAAGCACTTTTCCAATGGTAAGTAACACTATTCACGGCTAATTGCACTTAAAATTAACTGTTCTGGCCGAAAATCAAGAATCAAAACATGCCGAAACATGATAAAATATATACAACACTAAGACGCCACGTATTCATTCAAGTCATAGCGTCATGCGTTCCGAATCGAGTATCCGGATCCACGTACACTGTTGAATGACAAATTCGGATCTCTCCTTTTGGAAATACGGTAGAACCCTAGGAATCCGAATTAATCGGGGCTGACCTTTATTCGGATTCCGGGGAATTCGGATTATCCAGTAACATACTCTTGATATACCAAATTCAGTAGAGTATTGACTCTGGGTGCTCTGTGAAGGTGAAAGGAAAGAGCACACGGCTATTCGTACGGTACTTCACAAACAAGTTAAGGATAAAAAGAAGATTTCCGAATTTTTTTCTACTAATCAAGGTGCTGTATTCATTCTTAAAGACCAATTTTAATACGTCTTTTAAGTTAGGAATAAATAATAGATTTGCTTCTGATTAATAATTGCTATTCTCCATATTTTTAATAAAATTTTTTCAGAAAATTAAAAAAAAAAAGATGTTCAGATTATCAGAAATTTTGGATTCCCGGGGTTCTACTGTAGTTGAAGTCACTCAACGCCCCATTTCCCATGGCTAGAAATTAAACAAGATATGTTTTTCGTTATCTTGGACCAGCAGCAGGCCCTTTCTCAACCTGGGTCCCGACAATTTTTCCCCTCTTGCCCATCCTCTCTCTGCGGGCCTGTGTAGGATTTCTAAAACTTTTTCCTTGGGAGCCCAACACCGTGAAATAAAATATGAAAACGAAATATGAAATGATGAAAAATAAAAAAAATTTTGGCAGCCCCGGTACTGTTTTACCTGACTCTCAGTATCACGGCCAGATTAATCCCTGTAGAAGCCTATAGGCAATGAAAGCTTCGGGGACCCCCCCTTTCCCTCCCCAACTTCCCAAACTAAATATTTTTAAGCGATTTTCATTTAATCTTCATACAGTACAATGCCGGTAATCCGAACTATATGGAACCAGACCCTTTTCGGATCATCGAAAGTCCGGATTACATGGAATTTGCCTTAAAATGCATGTAATACAAGTTTTAGATGGGTAAAACTAAAAAAAAAAAAAATGATGTTTTTTTTCATAAATACATACAACTTTTCCTACAGCTTAATTTTAGTTTTAATATTACTGTATACGTAAACCTAAAAGGATGCGAGCATTATTATTTTCGTACTGACCTCTTACTAAAATTAGTATATCCTTTGGGGGTCATTACTTGTATTCTAGATGAGAGCTTCTTGAAAAATTTTCGCATGCAAATGGAGGGTGAAAAAAAAAAAAAAAATCCCAAGTAATAAATACCACAAACCAACAGAAACCACAAGATACCAAGTAAGCATTTTAATAGAAA
>BGPR01040823.1:0-13825 GCA_013235015.1 Araneus ventricosus | reverse complement strand
TCTTGTGATCTTCTTACTTACATCTTACCAATCTTGTGATCTTCTTACTTACATCTTACCAATCTTGTGATCTTCTTACTTGAATTACTTGAATCTTATCAATCTTGATCTTCTTACTTGAATTACTGGAATCTTACAAATCTTGTGATCTTCTTACTTGAATATTACCAATCGTGTGATCTTCTTACTTGAATATTACAAATCTTGTGATATTCTTACTTGAATTACTTACATTTACCAATCTTGTGATCTTCTTACTTGAATCTTACCAATCTTGTGATCTTCTTACTTGAATCTTACCAATCTTGTGATCTTCTTACCTGAATCTTACTAATCTTGTGATCTTACTTGAATTACTTGAATCTTATCAATCTTGATCTTCTTACTTGAATTACTTGAATATTACAAATCTTCTTACTTGAATATTACCAATCTTGTGATCTTCTTACTTGAATTACTTACATCTCACCAATCTTGTGATCTTCTTACTTGAATCTTGCCAATCTTGTGATTCTCTCACTTGAATTACTTGAATCTTATCAGTCTTGAATCTGAATATATAACTATATTAAATGTGCATCACAATGCTTACAGCTATCTCCCTCCGCAGAGAATGCGCTCTAAAGAGTACAGGTCCAGTCGCAGGTAGAGCACACAGGAGAAAACGGTTAATCCTCAGATCAGGTGGAAAATAAAGTCTAATTTGTTTATTCAGCGTTTTTAGAGAGTTTTCCGATGAAGTTCGACCCAGGCGGCTGCTTTTACTAAGTCGCAACTAGAAAAAGACTCGAAATGGATTTAACTGAAACATTAAACAGCATTTATCATGTATGTTAATGCCATGTAGATTAATTAATTAATTAAGATAAAAATTAAGAATATTATAAGATAAGAATTAAAATATTTATTCTTAAAATAAGAAAATTATTAATGCTAGCTAGAATATTTAATATTCTGATAGAATATGAAATGTAGATAATGTATGAATTAGAATTTCTTCTCATAAATCAAGAATATTAATAGAAGGTAAATTTCCTGAAGACGAAATTTCATACAATTGTTTAGAGCAGAGATTAATCGACGAATGTACTTTTGGTAATGAAGGGAAGCATGAAGCATAAGTGAGCGAAATGAAAAAGAAGTTGCATAATTTTGCTTCTTCAAATTCGTGCGAAAAGTTCAAGTCCAGAAACCCACTGGGTAAGCAGTAAGAGAAGAGCACGAAGAACTCAATGCAAAAGCAATAAAATGATTAATACCTTTCACAAACGCAGAACTTGTGCAAAAAATATGCTCATCTTATGGGTATATTGATAGAAAAATGTCGCAGTAAGCTTGTCAGACGCAGCTCCAGACATCATACCTGTCTTCATTTGAACCTAATTGCATAAAACTCAGGTCCACGAAACAACTATAACTGAAACATCTGTAACACGATGACAAACTATTAACTTTAATAGCGTTAATCATAAGTTAATGCAAGGTACCTCAATATTGTTACAGAAATCTTCCGGTGTGTGTTCGGTGAAAACAGTCCAAAAAGCAAGATAATGAAGAATGCTGCTTTATTCCAAATATTCAGGAAAACAGGTTGCACAGGTAACGGGAACAACAGCTCTTCAACAGATTTTCACCGCAAACAGACTTCAATTCACTAGTAATGAGAGTAACAGCACTTTCAGATTTAGCAACACGGACAGTCAGCAAATCACTAATAATGACAGTAACAGAGCTTTTAATAGCGCTCAGCTCGCACTGAAGACGAAACTCTAAAGTCTTCACTCCTTTCAGTTGCCTCCGTTTATAAACCCTAGTTCTACTGGTCGTGACGTCACATGGAATCATCCAGTACATTCTGTATATCTCCTCTCCTAATAGAGATATCGACAAAATAATAGCAATTTCGGGAATCTCCGATTTGTCGCCAAGGTCAGAATACGGGCCGGAACGACGCCGTCATTCTATACGTACCCCGTAAAACTCTCTTCCGAACTATAAGACTATCAGGGCAGGAAAGCGACATTACATTTTTGTAACAATATTGCTTTCATTTGTTTTCGCGTGGAACTAATTTTAGTATAAAAAATTTTTATTATTAAATATTAAGTTAGTTCGAGTAGTCTGATTCTCAAGCTAATTGTAAGCTCTAAGCATTTGGCGTTAACCTCGAAACCATAAATTGACTTCATATGTTTGTTGTTATAGAAGAAGATTCCAGAATTTCGAATATTTCATTTTGAATTATTCAAGATTTTAACCATTTTGTTAATTATCTCATGTCTCTTCGAAAACGAAAATTACTTTAAGCAGACGTGATTTTTTCCATTAATCAATTCCTTTAAGCGCCTGATAATATTTTTTAGCAATTTTAAGCCATTTTGCGATAAATAAAAATAAGAATCATATAGTAATCAGAATTTTATTCAAAATTCTATACTAAGATTCAAGAAAAATAGAAAGTACGAATCTGATAGACCTAAAGAACAAAATAAATATCGTATCTAAAATATATGTCGTAATTTCGTTTAGCGAGGATGCTGAAACATTACAGAAACTTCCAAAGATTTAAACAAGAAAATTAAAAGAAATTTGTATTGAGAAAAATTAAGTGTAGGATAAATTTTCTGTACCATTCATTCAATGACACCCAATTTTTTCATGAATATTAGAACCTGTCATCATATTTTGATTACTTAACTGAAGAGAATTTCACAAATTTCTATTTATCGTTTGGTCAATAAATATATTTTTAACCGTAACTCTAGGTGATTTTACGAAAGGTATCCCAATAGGCAACGGGGAATTTCTTTTTTCCCCTTCATATTCGTTGGATGAGAGAGAAAAAAAATTATGCCGTCCATGTTTATTCATTTAAAACGAGGTAAATAATTTCATTGTTTCTTATGAATTTATTCTTTTTTTTCTGCCCTTTATTTAAGCGTGCTTCATTTTGATTTTTAAAGTAGGTTGTTAATTTTAAAAAAATCGTTGTCATTGAAATACTCAATAGTTTACATTGGAATTCTATGAAGTTCTAATGACTGTTAATTTTTAACAGACTGGGTTCTTTTTATTTATGTAATATTTCTGAGCAATGAATTTCCCAATCTTTATTTGCTTGCAATTCAACATAATAATACTTAACAAGTGTTCAGATGAAATCATCTCAGTTAATGTAATTCCGATTTTTTTTTTAAATAATGAAGTTATTCGAAAATATTTCAGCAAGAAAAATTGCTAGACAATCTTAATATAATTTCTCTTTCTCGAAAAATTCATAATTCATTTAATTTTGAAAATTTTAAACAAAACTGAACCATTGAACTACGTTTATTTGAAAGTTACTTTTAATGTATTTAAATCTCCGTTGTTTATTATTTAAAAATGTCTTTGAAATGAAGTTGAGAAAACGAATTTTGAATTATCAAAATTATATTTTTATTCTGATTTTAAATGTGTTTTACTCGCATATTCTTTAATTAAATAAGAGCTAAAACCATGAAAAATAGTTAATAGTTAATAAAAACAGAAAGAAAGATTTAATTAGTATGAAAACAGTTATTTACATCAGAAACATCATAGCCATCAACTTTGTCTTCCATCTATTCTTATACAAATATTTTTATTCTGAATTCGTTATAAAATTGTTCCATCGAGATAAATTGAAATAAACCTTCAGATTTTCCGAATCTTTTTAATGTATTATTATTCCTTACTTTTTGTTTTTACTGACTTGTTTATAAGAGAAAAATAATAATTTATTTCATTTCACCAAAAATGACTATTGGGTTCTTTTTTTCTCTTTCTTTCTATTCTATTATTTGCATCTCTTTTTCTCCATTTTTATTTATGTTTGTTGTTATTGAATAACGGATTTAAATAATAATTATTGTATTAAGAAATAAATATTGTCTTAATAAACTCGTTTAATTGTGGAATATTATTTTTGAAATGATTGAGAGAAAATCTGACGCATCAGAAAATTGTTAAGATTAGAAAACAAAATTAGAACTTCAAAAATTAAGTTAAAAATTATAAAAAATAAGCATTAATAAAACCTTAAAATAAAACACAAAAAAGCAAATTAGAACGAAAAATACAATTAGAATGAAAGCAAAATGGAAGAAAATTGGAAAAGAGCCAAAATGGTGATTCTTCCTCAGAGGCCACACACCATTGTAGCTCTAAAGCAGGACAAAAATTTTCTGAATAAAGGAATGATCATTAGTCAAAATTATTCCTTTATGTGGCCTGAATTCTTGTCCAATGTCTGTACAATGCAAAAGAATTTTAATTAATTTTATTTAATTTTTAATTCAAGTTCTATTAATATTTCATTTAATTTTCGTTAAATTTTATCAATTATAACTGTTAAGATTAGAAATATTTTTAAGAAGTGACAGAAAGAGAGGGAGAGATAAAAAAAAATGTTCCCTATGCGTATAACAAACATATATATGCCGTTCTTAATCTCAATCTGGCATCCGCTGTGGCATCTCCTCCCCCAGACACGTGACTCCCCCCTCTCCTTCCTCCATGCCGGCTGTAGCGGGGGTTCACCCACCAACAACTGCAAGAAGGCGGTTTCGAACTGGAGAGAAGGGGAGAACAGAACAGAATACGGGAAAAAGGAATTAAAAAAAACCCGACAGGTGGCGGAGGTGCGGAGAAACTTTTTATCTACTCGTTCGTCTCTCTCCGCACCAAACGATAGTTTCTCTCGAGAGGAATCGGTCGCATGCGCGCAGTTCTCCGCTGGGAAAAGGGATCTTCGGCTCTTTAGTGGGAGTTTTCGTACCGAGCAAACGATTTTTTCTCTTCCTCATGCTGTCGTATGAGTGCGTCTCCAGAGTGAGTTCCGGAGGCAGGATTCTCTAGTGTGCCTCGTTTCAAAGGATGCGTTGGACTTGCAATAACAGATTATGAAGAAAGGATATTTAGAACTCGATCTCTTACTTCTGTTTACTTGCATCAGCCTGCACCTACAGGTAAGATCTCGTTATTTTGTGCATTTATTAATGCTATGGGATTTCGATGCACCAGGATTGTGGATATATGGCACGCAGGCTAGTTTAGGCATTTAATTTTAATCAGGAAGACTCGTGTAGTTTACAATTTCGTAAATATAATATTTAACCCTCGTCAATTTCGAAACCGATTTTTAAGCAAGAGTATAATTTTGAGTCATTTCTAAAAAGTTCAATATTTATGTAATATAGATGTTTACATTTTCAAATATTTTTTTTATTTAATTTTTGCGGAAGAGAAAAAAGGCTGTAATAAAATCTTTGTTATTTTCTCTTTTCAAAATTATATCTTCTTTCCTTTTCTTTTTATTTTATTTTGTATTTCACCAATCGTCATTTAGGTTTTTCTTTTGAAACCACGCGTTTATTCTTTTCGTGTTTACTAGGAAATTTAATAGCTTTAAAAAAAATTAATGTGAATATCTTGCAAGAATCGGGATTTTAATCTACAGTTATAAATTAATTTCATGATTCTCGACTGGATATTCAGATGCGAATACATATATATATATATATTAGTTTTTTTTCTCTTCTTTTTTTTTTAAGAAAGAAAAAAATCAGTCAAAAACATTTAAAATTTTTATTTTTCCCGAAAACCCTTTACCAGAATCTGGCAAGAATTTAATTACAAATCAACGATTGTCTAATGCATTGGGAAAGAAAGTTCACTGAATTTACTTCTATTGTGATGATTTAACTAACAAAGTCTCAATTTAAATTCTAGCGAAAGATTCCTTACAGTAGATTTATTTCAAAGATTTTCATTTTGAATATAAATGAATTACGAACACAATATTAAACGTTACACTCAATTAGCATAACAAGCAAATGAAAAGAAAATGTTCGATCGAGAACTGTAAGATCATTAGTGTCTGTTCAGTTCTACAAGATAACAACAAAAAAAATCACTCAAAACCAGCTGGAGTGGACTCCCCTAAACTTTCTAGTATACTTTCTAAGTGGAGATTCGTCAAAATCTCGAGTTCCAATTGTTTGACGATTACAATACTTTCTCTTTGTGTACTTCGTATACGAGAAAGTAAAAAGTAACACCCATCAAATAGTGCATTTGTTAAATTAATTTACTGTCTGCCAGTTAAACGTCGGAATTTCCTTTCACCCGAAGCACAATGCGACAAACAACAATTAGCTGTAATGAATTAGGTTTGTTTTTCGTTCCTGCTAATGATAAGAACGAGAGAGGGAGCGATTATTATTCTTTTCGCGTTTACGCCTTTACACGTGTTGCGAGAGGAGGCTGATAAATATCCCTGTTTGTAATATGCTAATCGAACTTCCACGGACACGAATGATGAATGCACGAGACATGATGAATGCACGAGACTGGCGTCCCTTGCCTTCTTCAAGAACACAGCAGAGGGTATGCAATGTAAATATAAATAAGAAGAGTTTTATATTGTGAATACTAGCCACCTTCGGCGACCAGCTTGTTCACGGAAATATGATTTCAATTGAATCTTGCATCATTTTATATCCATGGTTCTCTTAACAACGTAATTTTAAACGTCAGATTGTGGTAGATATTTAACCCACCTTCCGTTAATGACCTTGGACTTCTGTTTATTTTCCGTATAAATGTCCCTAATGGAGTCAAATAACTGACCATGTCGTGTAGCCTCTAATTCCATTCAGCTGAATGGATATATTTCTTAATGTAAGCAAAGCAATACCTCGGAGAGCTTGAATTACAGATTTCACAAAAAGTTTGATGAAATAAAATATGAAAGCAAAATGTATTAGGATATTATCTCAGATTGCAACAATGAAAGAGAAATATGCAATTCAATATTTGTTTAAACAATGGAAACAGTTTGTGCTGTGTTGCAACAATGAAAAGTATTGTTGTAAATTATGCCAAAAAATATTTTTTAAATTTATTAAAATTCGAGAAAACATTGCACGGCAACATAATTGATATCATTTTAAAGATAATTTTTTAAACTTTCAGCTGGTGTGAAAATGAGTTTTGTGCTTTTCGGAAGTTATTAAGGAAAAACGCCAAAATTTCACTTAATTTTTAATTAATTAAAATTTCAAGAAAGGTCTCCGAGATGCACATTTACACCCTCCAAAGTATGTTTGTGCCAAATTTCGTAGTTGTAACTTCAGCGGTCTGACCTGTAGAGCTCCAACACACAGACACACACACATTCTCCTTTATTATTAGTAGCGATTTCTAGCAACTAAATATTTTAGCAACAACACACAACAATAAAAGGGGAAAATGCTTCACTATCATGCACACTCTTTAAGTATAGGCTCGTATTCATTTATTGAACTTTGTTTTATAATTCTTTTGTCATCCGAGCGTTTTACTAATTCAGAAAATTTGGCATGTTAATACAAAAAGCAGCTTCATGAACAAAGACATGATACTGTTAACAAAATGTAATAGTGATAATAATGAAAAGAGAAAAAATGTTAACATTTTCTGTTTATGCGGGGAAAAATAGTTCATTTTTTAACCGAATCAAAGCAGACTTTGTTAGTTTATACTTACTCCTAAGTATTTGAAATAATCTAAAGCATTTCGCCTATTAATAATTAATTTAGTTTAAAAGCATAATGTACAATTTTTAAAAGAAGAACTGTTTAAAATGTTTTTTCCTAAAACTTGTCCAACGAATTCTATTTTGAAATTAATTCCTTTTGGAAAAAAATATCCAATCGAATCAAGGTAAAAAAAAAATCGAAATATTCTTGACGCGTTAAATATGTAAGACGCTTTAGATAATAAAGAGATTAAATTATTATGAATAAATATAAAATAATTCTTTTTAAGGAAATTATAGGGAACATAAAATAATATGAACGAATGCTAAAATTGCATGGAATAGAGTTTTCAGTTCGTTTAGAAAATTAAATAGCCAAACAACAGATTTCGATAGCAAGCAATAAAAGATGGAAAATTTAAAGATAAGAAATATTTCAGCTTCCCTGAAATTGCATTTCTGATGTTGTTTAGAAAATTCTGCAGCCTCAAATTTATTTTCAGCATTAGTGAACAAAGACTCCCAAAATATACTGCATGTTTGTGTTTTAACATCTAGCATAAAATTCTCACTATAAAAAAAAAAATTCAAATTACTTATTTTAATTTCGGTCGTTAAATCAATAGAACAGCTGGTTAGCAGATGCAGTCAGAAAAGCGTTCTAATAAGCGTTTGGTTTGATTCCATATAAACAAATTATAAACAACTTTTTACATATCACGAAAAAGAAAGATTGGAAGAGAATTTTTTTGGATATTTATCTAAAAAGTGTTCAGGTTTATTTTAAAAGCTTTTGATATACTAAACACGTCTAATATTATTTAAACAGACTATTTGTCGGATAATCGTTCATATGTGTTTTTCCTTTCATATTTCGACATTCCTTTTGATAAGTTCTAGCATTTTTGTTTATTAATCTATCCAATCAGCGAACCTTCCTCTGCGTACAATCTGATTTCATAAAAGTAGCGGGATTGCATTTAAATTTGGTCTCTACTGAAAGAAACTGAATAAAATAATTTCAGATATTATTCTGATTGCAGGCTGCAAATTATTTCATCTTTCACGACATCGCATTCTTATTGTCGTCGAGAGTTGCATTCTTGATATCATCCTTCCCGGTATATTTTTTGACAAATAAATTTTGACGGAAGAAAAGAAGTTGAGAACTCATTAGAAACGAAAGCGAAGGAAACCGCCGTGCATTAATGAAAGATGGCGAATTTAAAAATGTATTTTTCGCTCAGGATTTGTAAGCAATCAATATGTCGAGAAATGCGAGCTACTTTTTTGATAATATATTTTTTTTTCTCTTTTGCTTGGTTTCGCATCACTAAATAATTGATCTCAAAGCTTTAAAAACATTGTTAAATATCAATCAACCAGTTTTGGGCATTTTGGGCTACACGAGTCCAGCTCCTTTATAATATTCCGTGGAATAGTGCTTTCTTCTTGGTAATCAAAGAAAGTTTGTAAATGCACATTATTATTCTGATGTTTAAAAAAGAGCTTAACCACTTAACTGAATAGTTTTCTTTGCTATCTAATAAGATGACCCCTCCTGTTTTGGATAGGGGCTGTCGTTTTCATTCATCTAAGAAGGCACAGGATACTTAAGATGTTTATGGATCCTACATATTTTTTGTGTAAAATTATAAAGCTAATTAATGATTCAATTTTAGTTTATAAGACTAAAATTTCGATAATTCGATGCACGAGTATTCTCGGGCTGTTAAGTTAAGCGGTTAAAGTGCAAATCTGCGTAGCCTTGTCATGTTCTAAATCTGTCTTTCTTTCAAAAAATTTAAGAATCTCGTAAAGTTCCGTTGCGCACACACGTTTCAAGCTTCCCTCCGCAGGGGAAGGGAATTTTTATATTCCCCCACTCCCCCCTCCTGGAAGAAAAAAGAGAAACAGACGTCTTCCAGAATTTTACCAGTTACATCAAAGGTTAACTAAACTCCACTTCGACACACGCGGGCACTCTTATTTTCGTTTTCATCCCCAAAAACAGCAGGCCCTCTGCCTTTTGTAACTCGGATTTCGACAGAAAGAAGGAAAAAGTCGAGCGCAGTCCCCCCTGGAAGAAAGGGAAATATACCGGTCCACCCACCTGGCTATAAAAGAAACGAGCGGTTTTGTTCGGAACGGTACCTCCGACGCTGCATAAAGAGGGTATAACCTCACGCCGCGTCACCTTTCCCTTTTTCTCGCGGGCAGATGCATCGCAGCAGACGACCCTCCTGGAGTCGAACTGCTCCAAAACGGA
The DNA here is from genome assembly GCA_013235015.1 of Araneus ventricosus. Lineage (NCBI taxonomy): Eukaryota > Metazoa > Arthropoda > Arachnida > Araneae > Araneidae > Araneus > Araneus ventricosus. The sequence goes on along the minus strand of BGPR01040823.1, from coordinate 4,016 downwards.
AAAGACCATATGCCGCTGCATTAAGGGGGCACGTGCCGGTGCGCGTGGCGCGTTTTTATCAAAAGATGCAGATTTTGGGGTTGAAAGAATTGATTATTATTCGGTAGGCGGCTGGTTTCGGAAGAGAAGGGGGGGAATCAGCTGCGAGGTTTTTTCCTCTCTCTTTCGAGATCTGCTCGTCTTGTGTTCCGATCTTTTTTCAGTCGCCCATTCGTCTCTTAAGGAAACGGATGGTTTTATTTCATTAAAAACGAGGTTGAGGGGAGGTTTTTCTGGAAGGAAAGAGGAAAACTCGCTTCTCACTTCCTCGCAGATCGTTTGAAAAGAGAAAAAAAGACAATGCGAGCAAACCAGTTGAAAATTGCGACTCGTATGAATGCCTCGAAGATTTTGCAGTGGAACTTCATTTCTTGTTGTTCCCCGAAACGTAGCTTTTGTATAATAAACAAGTAATTTAAAAAAAATGTAAGTCAATTCCTACTTAGGTGATTCGAGATATAATGAAAAACGTACTGCGCATGCGTCATGCAAAATATGAAATGACAGACAAACAGACAGACACACAAGAAAGCGAATTAATATTGCATTGTCATCTAGCTCTGAGCTATGTTTAAAGTTTCAAGTCTCCAGCTCATCGGGAAGTTAGTTTAAAATCGATTGCAAAATTTGAATAAGATATATAAATAAATATATATATATAGGGAGAGTGTGAACTAATAGTGGGAATTGAAAAAACCAAACGAGATTAAAATAAAATGTGAAAAAATTAAGATAGGGTAGCAGATTTATTATTTCTCGAGGATGATTCTTTCTCCTTTTTCTAATTGAGGACTTTTAGGGTCAATCAAGAATTACATTTTGACAGAAGTCAAACTCTTCAACAGAAAAAAAAATCCTGCTTTGAATGTCTGCTTTTCATTTGACTCCTGACAAAGTACAAGAAGCCGAATTCCTCCATTTTTTTTTTTCGCTTTGTCTTCACTCTGTTCTTCCCTTTGTATAATAAAAACGTAAGTACCGCATTTCGATGTTCATTTACCGATTACTGTAATTTTAAATGATAATCACGAAAGAAAGTGCTTAAATATAAACGAAAAGCATTTTTTATGAAAAATTACCAGTTTAGTAACTACGTTCAGCTATATCTCAAAACTATTTTGAAGTACAAGAAACATTTTAGAGCATAACTGTCATAAAAATGTACTCCTACAAGGATTTATGTATGTTTAGAATATGATCTTGTCTATGGCTGTTAGCTTAAGGCAAACATTTTAGTCGTTTTTCTTCAAATTTCTCAGTTTTTAAAAAAAATATTATTTTGAAAGCCAAATTTTACAATATTTTCAGAGTTCTTATACATATGCAGTTGAAAAATAACATTAAAAAATATATATAAGTTATTTGTCAAAAAAATGTCTCCGAACACAGTCGGATACCTTAAGAGCGAGCCTTAAAATCATTTCAGAAAAGGAAAAGAAGCACTCACAGAAGCAAACACACACCACCTGTTGCATGAGGATTAGAAATCCCCAATGTCCGGAGAATGCAAAAAGGCTCTAAGTGGCTCGCGACGACCAAAAATAATGTATTCCGTTGTAATCTAAATTCGTTACTCGCAAGAAAAACAGTTCTATCTGCAATTACGAGTCGTTACCTACTAATCGGTGGCTATTTATTGAGATTAATTGTATCGCGGCATCTGAATCGTTTACTTACATCACAGATTCTCATCTGGAGCATCGAAGGAGAACTCGCCTCCAGAAAGGCTTAAGCGTCACGCCATTTAGTGCTCGCAATCTAACGACTACTCACAAAGCATCAACAGGGTTTGGAAAGATTATCTCTTGACGCACGAGGCGGCATTTTGCTCTCTCTTCAGGGAAAGAATTCTGGAATCTAACTGTTCTAGTAGGAACATTAAGTAGAATTAATGCATTACATAAAATTAAGTTCTTAACACGTTCATAGAGGCAATGGCGCGCCTTCGTCCCACCCCCTGCGCCAAGAGTTATCCTAGCGCTAAAGTTAAAACGAAACACAAATTCCCTTAAATTTTTTTAATTTCACTTTAATTAAGTACCCTTTCATGTCTATCTCTTCCTACAACAATAATAAATAATTATCACTATAATGATTTAAAAACATAACCAGCGGGAGTGTTCTCCCCCAAACTTTCTCGTATACTTCCCCAAAAAGGTGCCGTTTCCCCTTCCCCCGCGTGGCTAAAAAAATTCGAACCTATTGTTACCTATAATCCAATGACTATCAGAAGGTTTTTCATTATAGTGATTGAAAAATATCTAGGTAAAGAATGAAATTCAAAGAGATGCGTAACGATTTTTCTCTCTTACCGGCTCAAGGACAAACTGACGTAATTCGCTCCTTTCGCGTGACAGAAGATTGCTTCCAGTACGCATGCGCGTGGAGATAACGGATTCTCTTCAAAAGTAAATTATACGGACCGACAGACAGTCAACCCTTTGACGGATTTGGCCCAAAATTTGATACGGACCTACATTCATGACGATAAAACTGTATAAAATTTTATCCATCTGGCTTTTCAAGTTTTTGACTTATAGCGTTCGCATGACCTCGAACATACACACAGACAGACTTCCCGTTGACGGATTTTGTGAAAATTTGATAGAACCCTACAAATTATGTGTCTAGACCACATACCAAATTTCATCCCCATAGCTCTCATAGTTTTCGAGTTATCGTGTTCACAGACAGACATAATTCCAAAATTGTGTTTTTCGGACTCAGGGAGGTCTAAAACGTGGAGATCCGTCAAAATCTGGAGTTCGAATTTTTTGACGATTACAATACTTTCTCTTTGTATACTTCGTATACGAGAAAGTAAAAAATAATAAAATAAAAATCGTGAATCTTGCCTAAGTTTAGAATTTATCTAACTTAGAATAATTTTCAAAACAAGGCACTACACATGATGCAGACTGCAATGTGCATGTTTTGAACAGATACCTTGCTTCTCGTCCAGTTTGGTGGGAATTGCAGGCGACACGCTTCCGTATTGGCGTAGTTGATGTTGCGGGTATCGTGTCAAGGAGTGTTGGCCTTCCATTCGCGACACTCAGAAGATCTATAGGGGATGAAATAATTTCTAGGAACTGGTGTATCCTTGCGTTCATTAGAACTTATTAGCGAGCCTATTATTTCCTTTCCAAACCAGATCTGAGGCTGCTTTCCACCGACTTTGGTATATAAATAATTTTGTGAAAAGTAATTATATGGACTGGGATGCAGTGAAAAGTGAATAAATAAGTCACTGGACACGCTGCAACAATATAGAAGAACATTGGGCAGAGGACGAGTTAACTCGTCCCTAGCGCACAGCGAATAATCTTGGAAGACGAGATATCTCGTCCGTCGCGGCGAAAGTGTTGAACTGTATCTTTTTGAGAACTTCCTCGTTCTTCATTTCAGAAACTAACATATTTACTTCTTTTCGTTTCGAATACAATCTAAGGAGAGACAAGTCTAAAAATGCAACTAACCCCTTGCCTTACGTTTTCATTTAACCTCCGAATTAGATGCCACCACTCATTTGAAATATTTTCTTATTATTTTTACAAACATTACAAAGCTTTACAAACTTTTACAAAGTTATTAATGGTTCAATTGATTGTAATGATATAATGAGCTCAATAGATTTCGCTGTGCCCGGCAGATTTTTAAGCAACCAGAGTTCCTTTCCAAATTTAATTATATTAACAGGTTCTCGTTATATAGGTTTTATAAAATTTTTAACACGTTCTCTGATGAACTTGACATTTTTAACATGTCTCTTGGTGCTTTTAAGTCGAAATGTTTGCATCTTTTAAATACATGATGTGTTTTATATTTTAGATTTTCATGCTATTTGATTTTCCGTGTTCTCATGTATTCGACCAGTTTTTGGGCGCCGTGTTTGATTTATTTTTATCTTAAGTGTTGCATTTTTTTTTTAATCTCGAGTGTGTATTTACGTTTTTAAACTTTTAAACTCCTGGTGT